>JAGXEW010000142.1:197500-433351 GCA_030684275.1 Acipenser oxyrinchus oxyrinchus | reverse complement strand
AACAAGTCCACAAAAGAGATGCAGGAGATGACACGCAGGCAGCAGGAGAGCAACCGGAAATTGAGACAAGATCTGGGGCTGCCAGAACCGGAGCTTGGAGCTGCAGCAGGTGCTGGAGAAAATAGTGTGGCCAGCACCAGAGCCCAGAGGGGAAGAGCCGCCGCTGCCAGAGCCCAGAGGGGAAGAGCCGCCGCTGCCAGAGCCCAGAGGGGAAGAGCCGCCGCTGCCAGAGCCCAGAGGGGAAGAGCCGCCGCTGCCAGAGCCCAGAGGGGAAGAGCCGCCGCTGCCAGAGCCCAGAGGGGAAGAGCCGCCGCTGCCAGAGCCCAGAGGGGAAGAGCCGCCGCTGCCAGAGCCCAGAGGGGAAGAGCCGCGCTGCCAGAGCCCAGAGGGGAAGAGCCGCCGCTGCCGGAGCCCAGAGGGGAAGAGGCCGCTGCCGGAGCCCAGAGGGGAAGAGCCGCGCTGCCGGAGCCCAGAGGGGAAGAGCGCCGCTGCCGGAGCCCAGAGGGGAAGAGCCGCTGCCGGAGCCCAGAGGGGAAGAGCCGCCGCTGCCGGAGCCCAGAGGGGAGGAGGTGAAGAGGATACCTCCACCACAGCCCCGACCACCACCCCTGCAGTCCAGTCCGCACAGCTGCGTGCGGTCCCTCGCCCTTGCTCCTGGACACCCTGTCGGTTGGCCTGGACCTCCCTTCACTTGACCTAGAGCCCAGGAGTCGGCAGAATCGGTCACAGTTCTCCACCTGGTCCCCTGCTCCGCTCCTCCCGGACACAAAGACGCCGCTGCGCTGCTCCCAGACGCCGCCACGCTCCCTGGTCACTGCTTCGCTTCCCCTTGGTGACCGGATGTCGCTACACTGGGTCCCAGCTGTAGACCTCTGCCCGCTGCTGCAGCCACCAGTGCCCGGTTGTCGTTCCGGTCGCCCCTGACAAACCGTTGGGGTCCCTCGTCGCCGGTGCGCGGTCCCTACCTGGCTGGGCCGGGACGTGGACTGATCCACCCTCAAGTCCGCCCGTGGAAGAGGGCGAGAAAGGACATTTATGGACTCGAGGGTGGGTGGTTATGTTTTAGGGGAGGTGGCCTTGGAATGGCCGTCAGTGTTGCACACTTGGGGAAGGATGTGTAAGGCAGCGGGTTGTGTGAGACAGCAGGGAGGGGGTTAAAACCTCCCTGAAGAAAAAAATGGCACCTCTTTGTTTAGTTAATTGTTTTACTTATTGTATATTGTTAATTGTTTTATTATGGATCATTCCCTGCACCTGGTGCTTATTATTAAATTAGAGCCAGGTGCAGGGTATTTAAGAGGAGCAGTTAGTCTGCTCGAGGCTGCTGAGTAGAAGGAGGCAGGAGGGGTGCTCTGTCTCCGAGTAGCCAAGGTGAATAAAAGTAAGTGCTGTATGAAACCTGTGTTTGTGTAAGGACGGAAAACAGCTTAGCTGTCCCGTGTTAGTCAGGGTGTTCCTGAAAGTTGAGTTAGTGCTCCAAGAGAGCTAGGTGTTTATTTTGTGTTTATTTTGTGTTGGTTTTGTGTTCATTAAAAAATAAGCAACCGCGTTTAAAATCCAGTTGTGTGTTTCTGGGTCGTATTTTTAAAGGGCACGAACCTGTGAGTGGTGCGATCTTTCACAATATAAATATATATATATATATATATATATATATATATATATATATATATATATATATATATATATATATATATATATATATATATATATATATATATATATATATATATATATATATATATATATATATATATATATATATAATTTCCCAGGTTGTTTAGTTTTTAGATGTGTAAAAGAAGCAGTATTACTGTTCGCCTAAAAAAAAAAAAGACATTTGCAGTGACGTCAATGAATAAATCAATGAATTAGATAAATAAATAAAACTTCTTGGTATTTAATCACTTCCTGTGTGGCAGGTCAGTGAAGAAAACTGAGAACCCCTTCTGTGTTCTCTGGTCAGTCCACCTCACTGGGGTTTCCCACCCAGGAGTTCATTAACCTTTGTGGGGACAATTTATATACTGCAGTGAGTAGCAACTTAAGCATGCATGCAGTCAGTCAGACTTTATTGGTCTTTCTTCCTGCAGAGTGCAGGGTAGAATGTGTAAAGTGATGCTACAGTACAGATATATGAGGGTTATGTAAGCTTTAAGAGGTACGTTTAAAAAATTAATAATAATAATTGAACACATCTTGCAAGATATCAGGTGAAAGAAACTTAGAATTGCTTGGCCATGCTTATACTGTAGCTGTCAAATTAATTTGCTGCCAGACTTGCTTTTTGAAAGGGAGACCTGCTAGAGCCAACCGCAGGAAAGCAGACTGTAGCACCCAGGATTGCAAACATAATAATTGAAAAGATAAGACAATCAATCCATCGGTGTGCTAATGAAGGCACAAGCAAAAACGTGTGTCTGCTTGAGTTCTTGAGTAGTTCTTTAGGTTTGCGAAAGTCTCTGATTGTTTCAGTCACATCAACATTTGTGAATAAAGAGGCAGAGATGAGTGAAAGGGTTAAAGCTGGAGCAGAGCAGGACTGAATTTGCATTAAAAAATGACATTATCTATCACTCCCTGTACACCCTGTATGCCCATGCAACCCACAGTAAGTTGCTCAAGAGTAGAGACTTTATCCTATTGTTTGTAGATTGTCTGGATTGCTTAGCCCAGCATGTCAAGGCAAGCTTTGCAGTTTAAGCTGGAATAATTGTTTTGGTGGAAAGCAGGCATAGTACCCTCACTCTGAATGAGTGTGCATAACCTGTTTCCTTTTAAAAGGGGCAGGATCATCCTGCATGACACAGAACAGCTGTTTGTAGTTTAACAGCATCAAAGAGCTTCAGAGTCTAAGTCTTTTTCACAGCAATCAGAAGCTGAAATAGAAGGTTCTTTGAGAGGTTATCCTGGATCTTGTGGCTTGCCACCTGACGCCATCAGATATGGTTCATAAAGGAGAACAGGCTGGAGGATTACCAGTACTTGTCTGTTGTCAAGTGGATGTATAGATAACTGTAAGTCTGGTGTCTGTCCGGTACCTGACTTTTAGAATGTGCCTACATGCCTTTCACCAAATCTGGTCTTTACCAAGGACTTCACTTCCACTCTCCAATAAGAAGTGGGGCACAGTGGGTGCTATTACTTGTTGGTGGTTAGGGTACCATGCCCATGTATTCCAAGCAAACTTAAACCCTGAAAATGTATTAAACATTTCATACTTAATGAAAAAGCAGAGGGATGTCCTCCAACAACACACTGTGTTCACTGCCAGTTCCTCCATAGTGGCTTTTTGCCATATGACTTAATCTGCCAACATGCAAATCATGGCTGCTGGCTTTTGAGATGTAGGGCAAACTGCCAGATCGGAGCCGTGTGGAAATATTGATTTAGTTGCAAGTTACAGTAAAATTAGAACTGCTGTAGTTTTTGTTCTGTAACAACCGAGTAACAAAATGCAACAAAATAGTTGCTTCTGATTTTGTACAGGATATTTTGGCCTCACTAGAAGCAGAATCTTCATAGATTGTCCAGTTTTATAAAGGTTCCGCTATGCATGTATATATCTTCAGTATGCTGTATGTATGCTCAGCTAACCTGGTAGAACTAAACTCAATCCAAATGCATAATAAAATGTAAGCAAAAGTATACTGGCCTTCTTTGCAACCACATACCTAAATGCTGCTGTTTAATAACTCTGATCTACCTCTTTCCGATGCTAAATGTACTGGTTTGTATTGTGCCTGGCACATTTTGAATTCAGAAATATTTTTGCCATTACTTGTGCCTGCTTAAGGTTAGCATTGAACTCACCGTATGTTTGAGTGTTTAGAAGCCCTTGAGCTACTTTTAAGGAGGTAAACGTCACACACATGAGATCGCCACTAAGGCAGCAAATCTGTGTTCAATAGATTGAATCTTCTGTGTCATCGACATTTACATTGAAAAAATACTTGATTTAGTATTTCTGGTTTATGTTTATGTTTTTGTTGTCGTTTAACATTTTACATTGATTGTAACGTTGAGTAAAATACTGTGCTGTTGAGGATTTCTTTATTTTTAGTTACCGTTTAAACATTTAACCCTTGAAAGTTTCAGTTACCATCTCTTAGTTCTGATCATATTTTAAAAATTCTGGCTACGGAATAAGTCAAAAGATGCTAAAAGGTATTGACAATGTCGACCCAGGGACTTTTTCGACCTGAAAAGAAACAAGGACCAGGGGTCACAAATGGAGATTAGATAAAGGGGCATTCAGAACAGAAAATAGGAGGCACTTTTTTACACATAGAATTGTGGGAGTCTGGAACCAACTCCCCAGTAATGTTGTTGAAGCTGACACCCTGGGATCCTTCAAGAAGCTGCTTGATGAGATTCTGGAATCAATTAGCTACTAACAACCAAACGAGCAAGATGGGCCGAATGGCCTCCTCTCGTTTGTAAACTTTCTTATGTTCTTATGTTCTTATGCTGATAAACGCCTGTAATATTAAATGTATGATTGATTCTTGTGGCCAGACTATTTTAATCACACTGTATAATGTCTTAGAACAAAACTAATGCAAGCCTATGCACACAGTTGGGAATGAGAGGAACAGGCATATTCACTTTATGTCTGAGGGAAATACCTGTAGGAACCTTCTAGCAAAATTCAGCCATGACTGCCTGTTAAATGGCCCTATCTCTCCCCAGGACACTGTCCTTGATTCTCTCTGGTTTGATAGCCTTACAGTGCAGTGGGGACAAGAAACAAGAGAGAGGATGTGATTTTTAAAGCTTGCATAGTTAGCATATCCCCCCACAGAGAGAGCAATGACCCCAGCATTGGATACCTGGAAATGTAAGCAACGCTATGTGAGTCTAGTGAACTTGGCCTGTACGAAGATCAAAGCGATTGGTTATTCCTCACTCTAATTAACAGCATCAACACACAACAGTTCCTGCAGCCAGTCTCTTAATCTTCCAGTTTCTCTTAAACAGTGTGGGGTGCATTAGGGGCTGAACTTTGAACTGCAAATCCTTCATCATAGAATCATATTCAATTCAGGAGGATCAAATGTAGGTAAAATAACTGAAATTGTTGGTTGGTTTTTATACTATATTAGAGGAAAATGTGTGGTCCAAATCCATCTATACAATTTGGACTGGACTTACAGAACTAAGCCTTTGCTCCAATGCAAAATTTGCCAATACCAAAAATGCACTATTTACAGTATGTTGCAAAAATGTAATGGAATCCTGTCTACTGTGTACAGGGACAGACTAAGCAATTTTATTGCACAAATAAAACCTGTAATTCCACTAACTGCATTATACCCATTTAAAACTGAAATAGAATTCCCTTATTTCCCAAAGTATCCCAGGCCTGTTGAGAAATGCAATAGCACTTAAAACCAGAGGAACAGAACAAGGTCACCTGACTTTGGTCCTCACATGACAGTTATTCACGCGCTTTCTCCTCAGAGTGAAAGGTTAAGTCATTTTAAAAAGAAAGACTAGTGTTGTATAAATGTCATCAAGAGAAATCATTTACCCAGTCACTCACTGCCAATCAACCAATTAGTCAATCAATCATTTGTGCACGGAATGGATTCGCATGGTGAGCATTCAGGAGTCAGCTGTGCAAGTAGGAGGCAGTTCTTCTCAAAGCTATCCTGCAGGTGTTAAGTTTGCATCTGAAGGGTACGCATCATTGAATACCTCCCAGGAGCAGCAACTGCTGTTCGTAGATCTACAGCCAAACATCTTGGAGCCTTGGAGCTTTCCTTTATGATAAAAGAAAAACCTGGAACAGACCCCCTGCAACTGATCTGACAAAAGCAACATAGTAAAGCTCTTGTAATTCATGGGAGAACAGGGCAGGTGGGGGTATTTTCTCCTGTGTTTTAGATTTGGAATTATTGTGAAATTGAATTTAATAATATAGTTATTGGTGTTCAATTAGTTTAATGTGCTGGTTAAAAAATACATAAATACAAATTAAAAATAAATCTTGCAACCATTGTATGTCCAGTATAAACTCTTTCTTCCTTACATTACTTGCGGCATATTTGTACAAGGCTTTAAACCTTCTTTAACAGTGATTGTTTTTGGTAGTATTAGCTTGGACTCTTAACCCCTGCAGTGATGCGTACTGTGTGCACGTATGCAGAGCACGGACATTGAGAAAGACTTCTACTCTAAGTGTTTCTCATTGCATTTATTACATTTCTTTTAGTATTTCTAGATTTGATGAAACTTGGTAAGGACATTCTTTAGCAGACGTTATTTACAATAAGAGAATGTGGGGATTTATGAAGGTGCCCGTCCACCTGTGTGTCACCCTTACATTTTTCCATGCATATGCATTGGATTTTTAAGATACTGATTGCTAATAACTGATGTATGTTGAACGGGACCTACGTTCCTCAGTAGTGCACAGGGTGATCCATTCTCATGAAAGACAGAAATATCACGATTCAGCTGTTACACATTCTATAGATGTCTGCACCAGCTTCAGCTTTAAATGAAAACCGATACAGAACAAGGTACTGTAAAGTCAGGCTTGACACTAGGCACTGCATTTTCTTGTACACACAGGTTCTTTGACAGAGCTACAGTATTTCTGTAGAAAGACAGTTTAAATATGGATTTTGTATAGCATTCTTTACTATAGTATGCAGTCATACAGTACAATAGAAATACAATAATTCAGAAAAAGCTTAATAAGTACACCCTATAAAGTGTGACAAATTACATTGAAGCTGGATTGGCTAAAAACTACTCTAAATGAATGGGAGTTCAAAGCAGCAGATTCCAGGACTTGAACGCCCTGTACTGTCAGCATGGAAGTTACCATTAAAAGTGGAACTTGGAAATTTACATGGACATTAGGTGTGTGTCACTACAAGCCCTGCCAGCCTACAAAGCACAGCCCTGAGTGTAATACAAGTGTAGCCTCTGCAGTCCTTCATGTCAATTCGTAGGCCAGGAAGTTTGAAGCCCTCCAACAAAAGGCGGTTGAAGGCATGCTAACTATGTAAGGGGAACCCCATGCTGTATCCCATACATAGAGGAATATTCTCAGAAAAGTCAAGAATTCCAGTAGGCATGGGAGAGGAAGACTATTTATGCAATGCCTTCGCTCCTAGATCACATTTTCACCCTGACCTTGTCATGTCACTCTGCAGGGTTTCAGCATGCAAGCCAGGCTCCATGGAGTCTAAATGCACAATTAAGTTCCTTTGTGATTAATTAAACATTTCTGCGCTTGTTAAGCTGAGTGGTGTGATCAAAAGCTGAGTGCTTCTACTTTATGTTGGAATGGTGTGACAAGCTAAAAGCTAAAGGCTAATACATTCATGTAAACCTTGCTGTACTATTGTGCTAGGCTTTTCTCAAATTCTTGGTTCTTATAAATAATTGGTTTCATATGAGGAGGTGTTTTTGGCTTTGTCTGCATGGTTTCTGATTGCTGGATTAATGGGGGAATCACATAGCAATGTAACTCATAAGAGAGACAGTGATTGGAAAGGAGGTTGCTGAGCTATGCTGTAGAGTTCTTGAGGAGAAAATTACACACTTAATGGCTAGTTTGTAGTCCTTTTGAAAGATGCCTTTTGTATCTTTAGATTTACTGCTTTGATCTGCTCTTTCTGATTAGATTGTTACTGCCATGTTCCCAAGCTCTGAAAATTGCCATTGGTTTTTCTTGTATTATAATACATTGTATTAATATTGATGTGGAAGGCACATCATTGTGTGGATGAATACACATTAGGAGTATTTACAACGTTTAATGAAAATATCTTTTTATATATATGTAAAAGCCATGATCTGTCTCATTTGGTGCCGTGGGAGTGTACTGACAGATGGAGACTGCCAACCACCCACGTTTAAAAACAAACATATCACACTACCGGTACTACAACTAGCATCATCTGATTGAAAAGAACCTTGAATTAGTCTACATCTGTAAGTTAAGGCAAGGTGATGATAATTTATTTATTTTATTTAATGCAGACATCACTTCCTGGGAACTTGGCGCCTCCACAAGGCTCTCTTTGGAGCCACCCGTGTCTGCGTTATTGCAACGTACTGTAAATACTGCTGGAATTTAAATAAAGCCTTCCTGTATGTGTGTACGTTGGCTGGCCTTCTCTCTTGTGAGACAGTGTGGCTTTGAGGTGACCGGCTCTTGCCTTGTTGGAGAGAGTCCCGTGTCTCCACAATGATGGCCCTTATTGGCAGCGGCGTGCGGTTTGTGTGGTGTTCTCAACACTGTTATTATCCTGTCTTCGACTGGCACTGGGAGCCCACTGTACTGTAGGTGTCACGGGAAACCTCACCCCCTCTCACCTGCCAACTTTTCATACTCTTGTGACACAATGACTTCTGACCTACACGTACAGTAAAAGCTGAATTATTGGTCGTCTTGCTTTTTCCTCTGGAAAGTGAATGTATGGGAGTCGCCCCACTTCCTCCAATTGGTATCACTTTAGGGACAAAACCTTCTCAGCAATAAGAGAAAAGGCTGTATCCAGGCTTGTTTATTAAGACTATGGAAGGACTTATGGGCAGGATCATACAGTAGATAAGCTAGACTACTCGTTTTGGTGTTCTGGTACCTGTTGAACACTGAGAAAGATTTCTAACCACAGAAATAAAAGGAAAAGCATATGCTGTATTGCAACAAATATAAAACAAACCAAAACAAAATAGATACATTTCTATTTGAGAAGGCTGACCGGTAAAATGGCATCATCATCATCATCATCATCATCATCATCATCATCATCATCATCATCATCATCTATTTTACCTCCTTTAACTGACTTGCTTTCAAGCACAAATAAATATTTTATGTTATAATGTTGCTTGGCGGAGGAGAATTGCAACGTTAAAAATGCACCAGTATTTTTGTAATGTAATAATGAAAGTCAAAATGTTTTGACTTGTGGAAGCTGATGCAATGCATGCAGAGATTACATTATCTGAGGCTTTATACAGTCTAATGTATTGCACAGTGTTAATTATTACACTGCCAAATGGAAAGGCCGGTTGCTTTGATATTTACACCAGTTCTGATCCGCAGTGCAGTAATTGTGGGTAACTTTGTTTGAAAAGTTACTGGAATTATTCTTCACAGCACTGCTGACTTTGATAATGTTGTATATATGTAGTACAGTATTTATTTCCAGTCTTTTAGAACTTAATACGCTTTTCATATTAAACTCAAACAAGTGGAAACAATGTAAATTCATTTTGAAGTAAACAAGGTAGTTATATAGTTCAGCAGCAGCGAGATTGGATTCACAGGCGAGCTGGCAGGCACACTGAAGAAATAGCTGGGAAGCTACGCAAGAGAGTATTGCATGTAGCAAAGGGAAGTATAACCAGTGCCGCTGTTTGATGTGGCCTGTGTAAAATGTGATGATGTTTAAAATGATGCTGGCTTTCAGCGTCTGTGATTTGTTTTTTCCAGAACACTGCCTTGTGTACAGTAATTGCTACTTTGTCCTTTGGATTGGATTTTTTAGTTAGCTGCTATATAATGAGAAGATTCAACTGCAAATTAAAAGCATTGAATGGATGACGGATTAGTACTTATGGGGTCATGTTGAATCTCTGCACAGTTAACAAGTAAAGCCAGGTCTGTGCAGTTTCACTTTATTATTTGTTTATTTAGCAGACGCCTTTATCCAAGGCGACTTACAGAGACTAGGGTGTGTGAACGATGCATCAGCTGCAGAGTCACTTACAATTACGTCTCACCCGAAAGACGGAGCACAAGGACGTTAAGTGACTTGCTAAGGGTCACACAGTGAGTCAGTGGCTGAGGTGGGATTTGAAACGGGGACCTCCTGGTTAGAAGCCCTTTTCTTTAACCACTGGACCACACAACTTCAATTAAGGAGGTTGTACCCCATACAGGTTTGAGTTAAAGAAGGTTGTTTCAGTGATATACAATATAGATAAATATAAGACTAATAAACATGCAGAGAAAATTATCCCATTATTTTCATCTGATTACATTTTTAATTTCCCTGAGCTGCACAGCTTCCTGCAGCTGCTGCTGTAGGTGGTATCATGGGGATTTCTGTTGAGTTAATCAGAGTGGCAAGAACACTTAAAAAAGGGAGGGCTGGTGTGTTGTATTCAGTACTTAATTTAGTGAACTATAGTGATACCAAGTGCAATGCATTTTACTGCAGGTTAACATATTGAACTTAGCCATGCTTAATTGTGATTGAATGCAGAACAACAGTTTGCATGCATCTTTAATTGTGAGATAGTCAAAGCTGATTATTGATGGTGTAGTTGCCAAGAGAAATTATTGCCTGTACTGTATAAGAATTTAATTCATTGGAGTTGCTTGGCCTTTGAAAGGAAGGGTTAATTACTGGTATTATCCCTGCTTGTCAGACCTGCAGAGGCCTGGTTTCAGTTGAAGCAGAATTAAAGCATTAATGGCTTAGCCCAAGGGGATCAGGTGCAATAGCTTGAGCTGATAATTTGCTGTTCAGGATCCCTATTTATGCTGTTACTGTTTTTGGTAGTTCATGTGCAGAAATGCTTGCCTGTCTGTCTCAGAACAAAAGGACAGCTCTCTGGTCCCATGGGGTCAAATAGTAAAAAAAAAATGCCTTTTGAAAGTTGTAGCCATTTTGCTGCTTATATTAGTTATCCCATATTTCACAATTTTCCTGTCTTGTCCTCATCAGTCAGAGAAATGACCTAGCTATCTATTTCTCAGCTCATTTTGAACTGGTGCATATTCTGAATTCATATCAGTGCAGCTGTAAATAAAGAAAAGGACATCATTTACAAGCTTTGGGGTAAACTATAACTTAATTCCACGTTCCAATATGGCATAACCACAGCGTTCTGAAGGAAATTCAGGAGTTAGTCAGAATTATTATTTAATAGTTTTACCTATTTTTAACTAACTATTTTGCATATTCATAGTACTGTTAATAAGTTTATATTTTGGGATTTTGGTTATTGTTCTTAATAAATTCTGGTAGAATAGAAGGGTGTTTTTATCATTTACGACTTCTCAAGCATGCATCTGTTATTCATTTAACTCGTATCCAGAGCCAAGAAATTACTATATGGCTGATTGGATACTGTTTCCAGCAGTATTTTCAGCTGCTGTTGCAGAGATTCGTTAATTCAGTAAATACACAAAATGTGTATAGCCCTCTGTGTTCAATACAGAAATTGGTCTGGTCCTGGGTATGGATTTCTTTGCTCTCTAGAGTATTTTCAGTTCCTAGAATCAAAGGTTACATTGCTACAGTCATTATACAGTCCAGATGTTAGAAATCAGTCCGGGTAAGTCATTGGATACTTTCACTTAATGTCTATTGATTCTGCAGTTAGTTTGACAATGAGTGTTTGAAAAAATAGAAAATATGCGTCATTCTATTACAAAAACAAAAAAAAAAGTTGCATCTATTCTGTATTGCAAGTTTTTTTTGATTACTTATTATTTCCTGTAATTCTCATTCACCATAATACGGTGGCCCTACTGGGAGTCTGGATCTGCAGTCTTTTTGTTGTAGTATCTCCGAGTACCCACTAGAGGGTGCATTTCTTGTGGTAAGAAGAGGGGGAAAAAAACGTTATTGGCCTTGATTGTGGTCAAAGTTAGTCTTTGACACTCTGAATATGAATGAGTGTGCACTGGGTATTAGGATTATGCAATTCTGTTGTCATTATATGATGGACTTGCTCATATTTTACTGAACATTATAATTATATGAGACAGGACTGCTGCTAACACAGACACATTCAGGAAATATTTCATTTTAATGAAGGAGAAAAAAGGCAAATTAAGGAGTGCCTGTCAAAGAGGAAGATTTAGTTGGTCTGTGAGTTTTAATGCAAACAAGTAGTTCAGTGTTTAAACAGACACTTTTTGATCTGGAGGTTATGAGTTCCCTGTCTGTGGTAGCCTGACCAGGTGTCTGGATGCTGGATAAGTCCCTTCGAAAATTATGCTGAAGAGAATATGAGCGGCTGTTTTGACATGCAAAGCTGAGTAGAAAAGTGAATTGAAGTTCTGAACTTCTGTCTTTATAGATCAAACGGAAAGCTGCCTAAAAAATCAATAGTATTTAATGACATGCTGTTGTTACTGTTGTTGATTTATTTAACACTGTCTCTCTTATTTTGTGTTTTCACAGCGGGCCCAGCAGATCTCTTGAAGATATTAGATTTTCACAATTTACCTGAAGGTGTAACAAAAACAACAGGCCTTTGTCCACACAGAAAATCTTCAAGTGGGCCAGATGTCGCTTATAGAGTAACAAAGGAAGCCCAGCTAAGCGCCCCCACGAAGCAGTTATATCCTGGTAAGAGAAACATTATTCTATATTCAAAGCACATACCACATGGGGCTACTGCTGTATGGGCAGGTATACTCTACTGTATTTACCAGTAAAGAAATAGTGTAACCTCAGTCAATGTTTCCTCTAAGAATTATCTAGAAATTGTTTTTTTGGTGAGAGAAAGTTTGCATACACAAAAAACACCCACACACTAAAATACTGTGAGTTCTGTTTACATATGACCTCCTAAAATATTACCATCCAAATTAATTGCAGAGGTTTTTACCTCCAGTAATAGCTCAAGTTTTTTTCAGAAATAACCGTATAAAACAATAACAATCAGAATTAAATTAAAATGCTGTCTGTCACTTAAATGAAACCATTTCAAATAGCAAATATGCAGTGCATATAAAGCACGTAACACAAGGATGATTGTGGGGGAGCCACAACTACTGTTTCTGCTTGAAATGAATGGAAACTAAGGTTTGGTCCTCCTGTCTATGAAGCGTGGGAGTTGTCAGGTTTTACCAGCTTGCAGTGGTGTCTCTCCAGAGGTAGGAAGAACAGACCTTCATCTCTGAAGGAACCCGTTTACATTTTATTGACTACAGTACGATCCCAAAATGATTGGAGCCTTGCATGCCTGGGAAAGAAACACAGGACACCTGGTGGGAGCTGTGAAATACAAAGTGAAATTGCGTAAAAAGTAAATACTGATTCTGTTATTTAGCAAGCACACAGGAACACTAAGAGGGTGTGGAATGAGGATTGCAAACTAAACTACTCTGTGGAGATTAGGTACATATCCAGTGTGTGGGCTTGTGTGGACAGGATGGTCAAGTGGTGATGTCACATACCAGGAAGTAACCACACACAGGAAAGGTACTATGGGCTGAGTCGCAAACATGCTTGTATTTGTTTTATTAATAATAAATAAAACGTTTAAACAAAACAAAACATTTTACACAAAACAAAAAGGCACGTTGGCCAAAACAAACAATGAACAGAAAAGAGACAAACAAGCACACAAGTATCATGCTAGTCCTAATCCAGCACAAGTAGCAATTGTTTATATATTTTCCGTTCTTACTTTTTAAGTTTCGCCTCTTTTATGCAGCTGTGCCTGAGCTAGATTGCTTGTCAATCTCATTTAGCTAAGTTCTTCTACAGTACTTTCAGTGTCTGGTTTTCCACAAAGGAGGATGGCTGAATACGCAAGTGGGTTGCCATCTTCATACATGTCAGCGAAATAAACACCGCTCTATGGTGAATTCGGTTTATAGAACAAGCACAATGTTAAGAAAAGAAAGTATGTTTCAGCCTAAACTAAACAGCTGAATTCAGGAACTCACACATCTGCTTATTGATTTGTCCGGTCATTCTGCCGTTGGATATGATTGATATGAATAAGCCCCCAAAAAAAGCCATTCACTCTGTAGCGTTAAATACGAAAAAGTAATTCAATGCTAGATCTTGTTGTAACATCGCACCAAGACAACATATCACATGCATACATACATTTGTCAACACTAGAGTTAGTAGCTTGACAACGTTTAAATGAATCTGTTAAAAAAAACAAAAAACTTCTGGAAAAGGACCAACCACAGTACTATTATTAAAATCAGTTTTTACCTCCCAGTTACATAAACTGCTTTCCGTATTCAGAATTACATCATTACTGTCCCCTCGGGTTAAAATGTGTGATTAAATGCTGTTTATATAGGCTTGATGTTTCCACTGACTCAGAACACTGCTGTGTATACAATCTAGAACTGCATTGCACAGCTTTCTGTTCTATCACGGTCTATAATGCATTGACTCCACCATTGCTTTAAGCATGTGTTGCTTCAATATACAATGCTCTCTCTCTCACTCTTCTTCTTGCCTGCTCTAATACTGTCTTTGATGTGACATGAGATACAGTACTTTACCACTTTTGCTGAAATGTATGTCCGCTTGACAAATGTGTTTCCTTAGTTTTACTTGGATGTTATGATTTGTTTGTTTTTAAAGGTTGCAGATGTAAGATAATCACTAAATGTTGCTCTAAATTTCTTCAGAGTTCTTGATTTTACAACATTATCTTCACTCCCATCCTTTACTGTACCTGTTGTAAAAGCCTTTTAACACAAGGTAAACTGCTGAAACAACTTTTAATAAACTCAACAAAGGGTAGAATTGCGGAAAGTGACCCCTGTAACTGATTGCTTGAAAGTTGCCTTGTGGTTCATGGGCTTAATGCTACTGTACAATCTCAAGTTTCTGGGTCATTCCACATTATTTTATTTCTTATGGTGGACCCCTCTGTAACAGGGCTGCTGTACACTAGAACATCTGTCATAAATAAAGTTATTCTCTTTATTACTGTGCTCTGTGTTTCTGATTCAATGTACATTAAAATACTGTCTGTTTCTGGATTTAATAGCAGTAAATTTGTTCTGAATTAAGAATTGTTAAACTCAAAACCAAAACAAGTGAGCTGACGTGGCTAGTGTCTCCTGACTTCCATGTCGATAGTGAAAGGGTTACCGTGAAAGATCTTTCCAGATGTTTTCATTCTCTTGCCAGCCCTTAGGAGCTGTCAGAGCGTGTTTCCTGTCAAACTATAAATCATCTGACATAAAATCATGTATGCAGCTGCACGGTAATGCAGAGCCCAGCACACCCTCAGTCTGAGCATATACCCCCAATTCAAATCTGATGATATGATGTAGCCGGGCTGCATTAAAACATGGGATGGAAGAACCTCTTCTTCTGTTCCCAAAACAAAAAGCAAGGAATCTACTTAAACTGAATCTGCAATTCATGGCAGTCCCAGAACAGCAGGTTTTGAGTAGAGAAGCCATTATCCTATGATGGATGCCTTTGGAACTCAAAACTCTTATTCTTGCAACGGAATGTATTCGTGTGAAAAAGTATATTAATTAATTGCAATGATCTTTTGTTAAGTGCCCTTGTCTTACAGCAATGGCAGCTGCATCTAATAATAATATGTAATAATTTCACCGTTGTCACATTTGAGTCTCATAAAGATAAAGCTTGGGACGAGCACTATCCACTAAACCTTCTATGAGGAACAGAAAACAAACACGACACTTGAACTTAGGATACCAGCTTCCTTCGGAGAAACTATATCTATTAAGAATCTACACTGCTTTTGTTCAGAACACATTCTCAATTTAATTTGTTTTATTTGTTTACAACATAGTTCTATCTTTCAAGAATGTCATCCTATTTTTAAGCTTCTGGAAGAAAAAGAAAACTAGCCCCTTTCAGAGATTATGTTCATCAAGAGTTTGGGCCCCCGATTTAAAAACGATAAGTTTAAAACAATAATCCTATCTTTAAGAACTCCCTTCTAAAAAAAGTTTTTTACAATTCAGTACCGTGTTGTTCAGGCATACAAAACAATCTTATCTACCCATTTAAAATGTGAATCTTTTTGGTATACCTTGACTTCAATATTGATGTCTTTTTTAGCTGCCCACTCATCCCTATTGACGTCACTTGTATCCTCTCCTGCTTATGTGGTTATAATGTGTTTGGAAACTAATACGCTTACTAGGCAATAATAAAAACAGATGCTTATAATGCGTTTAAGTAAAAATGCATATAATGCATTAGCTTGGATATATATGAATAATATGCTTTTTCAACATTTTAATTAGAATAATAATTAATTTCAGCAAGCTAGCATCTTAGTTAAACATCCTGACCAGATCCTGTACTAACACCTATTAGCAAAATACATTTTGTGGTAATTCTTCAGAAACACATTACCAGACCGCAATTGATACTGCAGTTGCAAGCAATCGTCATGTTTTTTCAGTTAACGGAGAGTTAGTTTATTATTATTTGTTTATTTAGCAGACGCCTTTATCCAAGGCGACTTACAAAGACTCGGGTGTGTGAACTATGCATCAGCTGCAGAGTCACTTACAATTACGTCTCACCTGAAAGACGGAGCACAAGGAAGTGAAGTGACTTGCTCAGGGTCATACAATGAGTCAGTGGCTGAGGTGGGATTTGAACCAGGGACCTCCTGGTTACAAGTCCTTTTCTTTAACCACTGGACCACACAGCCTCCTAGATTTAGATGGTAATCGCTAAGCACAAACTTAGTTTAGCAGTTCACAGACAGTTCAATTTGTTCACAGAAAAGCTGTTAGTTAAAAACATATAGGCCCCTGTTTAGTTATAAAAAGTTCAGTGTGTATGCAGGTTCATAAAAAAAACTGTTAGTTTGAAAGCAAGCAGGTTCCTTTCTGCTTCTGTCGTTTGTAACTGAAAACTCCACTTTGTTAATTCAGTTAGGGTGAAAGTCTTGCTTCAGATCCCTTCTTCAGGGCAGGTAGCCCAGCTAAACTTCCTGTGTTCTCCCTACATTGTATCAGTCATAATTATAGCCAGTTGGTATTTCTACTACTGAATTAGACAAAGAGCCTGCATTAACACCTGTTCCTACTTTGTATATTTTCCACATTAGACCAGGCCTAAGGATCTTAACTAGCCTCATGACGCTCATGATAATCACACTGTAATTAGATAAAAGTAGAGATTTTACAATGTAGTTGCTATATAACATACAATGTAAAAGTATAATTACAGTGGAGTAAAGGACACTTTAAAGTAGTGTTACCCTGTGGCTGCCAGGTTTTAGAAGTTAATTTGCTGCCTGTCTACATTGTTCAGCAATAAACTGCAGTCAGACTGCTGTAAAAGGGCTGGGATAAAGGGAATCTTACGAGAGCAGTGTTCAAGGGATTTCAGTCTTCAGTGCAGTCGGTCCCTAATACTTGAATATAACGAGCCAGCTAATAGGCCAATGATTTGACCCATATTTTAAGCCCAGTTGATACTCTGAAGACATTGACAAATACAGGGGCCAGCAGCTATTAGAAGAACGTTTGGGTTTTCAGAATTCTTAGACATTTTAAAATATGGGCGTGCTGCAGGAAAGTTAAAATAGCCTAATCCTTTTATGAAAGCTTGTTTAGACATACCATTGAGTTCTGAGAAGTCAGTTCCTCGGAATCCAAACAAAAAAGGAAAGATGCCAGATCTAAGCAATGTACTCTCCTAAAGAGGTGAGCTAATATAGTCGCCCTGGATAAGGGCGTCTGATAAGAAATAAATAATATTAATAATATATTTGGCAAACAAATGACAACTCTGAATGTATACAGTACAATAGGAGGGATACGTGAAGAGATTAGGAGGCTGTGTGGTCCAGTGGTTAAAGAAAAGGGCTTATAATCAGAAGGTCCCCGGTTCAAATCCCACCTCAGCCACTGACTCATTGTGTGACCCTGAGCAAGTCACTTAACCTCCTTGTGCTCCGTCTTTCGGGTGAGACGTAGTTGTAAGTGACTCTGCAGCTGATGCATAGTTCACACACCCAAGTCTCTGTAAGTCGCCTTGGATAAAGGCTAAATAAACAAATAATAATTACATTTACTGTATTTGTTTACAATCCGCTTTGTTATTCATTTATGTGTCACATGGTCAGGTGGATATAATAAAGCAATATTATTGTATCTATACATTGTATTCTTTTTTAATAAAAGCATCCCGTGTGTGTGCTGTGTATGGATGAAAGCCATGCAGACTCCACATCGGAGGCATACAACTTTTGTATAATTTTTTAACAAAGTTTTGGTATAACAAAACAACTTTATGTATTTTGATAGTCTGCTTGATGATACGATAAAAAGTAGTAAATTCTGATTTCTTGGCGAATTGATGTATTAAACAATTTAAACTGTGATGCTTGCAAATATTAATCTACCCTTTTATAAGACTGAAAGGTTAATCAGAATAACCCATAAGATGCTTACATTAATTCGTTAAATGCAGCTGGTTTTAATGAGCCTCTGTCTTTAGTTTACGGTTCTGGAAACTGGAGAAGACTTAGTCAAAACAGCTGTGTTTTATTTAACACACTTGCCCTCTAGCTCAATGTATATAATTAACAGTAAATGTGTGTGTGTGTCCGCGTGTGTGTGTGTGTGCATATGTGTGCATACCTGAGAATATACCCTTCTTAACATGTTAAAAACAATCGTGGAAGACAAGCAAAGCCATTGTTTAAATCAATTTAAATACTGTGCAATTTCCCTCATAAAACAGTCTCAACCTTTTTTTTGCCAACAGCAAATGTGTGTCACGTGACTCTGAAAAGAGATGACACTGCAAAGTGACCAGCACATTCTCGGATGATGTCCCAGACGTGCATATGGAATGCTTTATCCTAGGTTGTCTTTAGCTAGCTTGTGGTAGCTGAAGTGTGAAGCAAGGCAAATGAAACTTAGCATCCCAATCGGTCAAACCATGTGAAATCTGCTGAGTGTGGGTCACCCCAGGACGTGGCCGGAGCTTGGCTTTCCTTTCACAACCTATCTGGTTCAAGTAGATGTCCACTTTGCATATATGATAAAGGGACTTGTGAAGCATTTCACTTTGGAGGAAAACTTCAATTAGATTATGTTCGTTTTCA
Organism: Acipenser oxyrinchus oxyrinchus; assembly: GCA_030684275.1. Classification (NCBI taxonomy): domain Eukaryota; kingdom Metazoa; phylum Chordata; class Actinopteri; order Acipenseriformes; family Acipenseridae; genus Acipenser; species Acipenser oxyrinchus. The sequence goes on along the minus strand of JAGXEW010000142.1, from coordinate 414,541 downwards.
GTAATTACTACCTTCGTGAAGTTGGCATTCCATTTTGGAATCTGGAATCTTGTGTTGTACATGTTTTATGCCACGAAGGGTGAAGAGTGACCGTATATCTTCCAGAGACTTACAGCGTGGCACGAGTGACATAAATCTGATAGAACACAGCATTCCAGGCAGTAACATATTCCTACCACATGGTTTTAATTCAGTGTTCTTAAAATGTATATTTGTATTGCATATTAAAGGACTGTACGCTGTATTCATCTGCATTGTCCAGTAAAACACATTTAGAGTATGTTTTTAAACCTAATGCAAGCTGGTAACCAGGCAACAGTAAGATTTTAAATCAAAACATAAGGTTAGTATAATATTAAATAGCAACATTAATAAAAGACTGTAGTTCCGTCTACTAGGTTTGATTGAACATTTGTATAAAACATTTTTGGTCAATGTATTTCACATTAATCTTGTGAGGTAGAATATAGTACAATATATTATTTCAGAGAACCAAATACTGTCAATGTTCAGACAAAACAAAAAAGTGTTGCTAGTCAGCAGATATCGTACAGTACAGTGTTCCACAATACATTTAGACTGGTTCATATAATTCAGTGTAGTGACAGTCAAAACTATGAGACAACAGAAGTATGTATAGGCTGAGGTTCCACCATTAAGAAGCCATTTGGAAAAAAAATTGTCATTTTAACTGTGGAGTGGCTACAGGAATGCGGCAGCAATGGTTTAATGCTTTACAGACTGGATGTGATCGAAACGTTTCTCTTTTAGAAACTGCAAAAGGCAACTGATTTGCCCTTAACTGTTTCAGAAGGACATCAACAGTATTTGCAGGGTGCTTTGAGGAATTCTCTAGAAGTAACAAATTGCTGATTAAAATCCATCAATAGAAGCAAAAAAAAAAAAGAATTATAAAGCATAATAAAGCAAAATAGGGGATCCTGCTCTGTCTTTTTATTTGTATTTATTTATTTTCTTTCGTTGGAAACACCTGCCCGTCTAATATATATTTTCACCCAAGGCTTCTGAAGAAATGTGCTTCCGAACTTTATGAAAGAAAAGCTCATTCATGTTCTGATAATAGAGGAAGGCAAAATTAATTAAAAAAGACATCAGATATATACATTGTTTTTACATCACAGTTTAAAAATTCCATTCTCTTAACTGTTCACCACAGAAAATGATATAGAACATTCATGTGGCCTAATCAGAGTCCTTTACCTCATGCAAACTTGTAATCTGAGCAGCATACTTTCCCATAAGTGATTCGGCTGTTTTCATAAATAAAAAAGTACTATGGTTTCTGGTACATTGGTTTCTGGCCTATGTCAAACCCGCAAGCCAGCCCGAATTTGCTGAGCTGTTTTTTTTCCCCCTCATTAGAAATTCCTGAAATGCTGATCTTTAACTTTAGAATTGGCATCCCCTTTTGAGTTTACCAGAAGCCCCTGCAAAGAGCGATCCTCGTGCGGTCAGGAGCTCTGAACTTCTTTGTATGTGGGTTTGCCTGTTTAATACTCGAGGGGGGTTTAAGTATACATTGCAAGCTTTCATAGTTTTGTTTTGACTCACCATGGCAGTTTGCAGGACCGTCCTTTGCCATTAACTAAATAATAAAGTTGTTAAAACATATGAAAGGGGAAAACTTTAAGCATATGGGTTCAACACACAGTTCACTATTGGCATGGTTTTTATTGGCTTTTTTTAAAAAATAGTCGTCTACAGGGTGGGCTGCTGTAGGTGGGGAGACTGTGCTGAGAAGCAAAGTGGGGATGTGTTGGTATGAAGAAAAAGTGGATGCTTTCAGCATAGTTGCCTCTGGGTTGAAATGTTGTGGATTGTCTCAGCCTAAAACTAAAATGAACTGCAGGATGGCCGTACTTCCGGAAATGCAGACACAGCAAATGCAGGCCTACAGTATCCCATTGTACCAATGCACAGGTACTGCCAGTTAAAAACACCGGGATTCTCAGTGGGTAGTTCTGCTGAGACACTTTGTAGAAAAGCTGTAGAGATGAACTGCATGCATAGGGGTAATGCCTGGGATTCGTGGGGATGCTATTCGTGTGAAGACGCAAGCCGCTGGTGGAATAAATCCTCAGTAATTTGATTAAGAGGGTGTAAGGGGAGTCAGATGCTCCACTATCAAAAGGCCATTTCATTCCAGTAACAAGAAGGGCTGCGCTAATGGGGGTCTTGGAACAAGACTGTGAAGAGAACTGAATCCGGTGTTAGGATCTGGAGGCCAGTCAAAACGGTGGAAAACAAACAAACCGATGGGGAAGAAAAACTGAGAGGCATAATAAGAAGAGATTAGCACTTTCAACCACTGTTATTGAACTGAGCCTGGAAGACGAGGCCTGTGAAAGGCTTTTACTAAGAGCCAGGGTCAAAGGAACTCTGTGAAAAACCCTGGCTGCAGGAAGGATTTTCTCACCATCTCTTGAATCTCTTTAAGTGCTTACATCTCGGCCATTACCACAATTCAATTGTCCAGTTTAATCTCCACTGAATTGACCTACGCTTTCCCTTAGTACCCTATGTGCACTTAACTTTGCTGCTACAATGCAGTAAACATTTTTGAGGGAGTAACTTGAATTTTTATTTGTTTATTTAGCAGACGCCTTTACCCAAGAATTAATTCAGTTATGTTATTTTAACCTGTTTTTTTGGGATACCTAAAAGATCAATAGCATTCCAGGCAATACCCTGCATTCTAGGCAATACCCTGTAAAAATATCCCTAAAACTATGGGGCAATCTTTCTCGCAACTCTGCTTGCGTTGCGAATGTTTTGCGTAAAATCGCAAATGAGTGAAATCTAAGAGTTGCAGAGAAACTGCTATTATTGCAGCGCTGCGGAGATTAATAAATTAACATGAATTAACACAGGAAATCAACCACACCTCTCTCGAGGTATCACAACTTTTTGCAAAATGAAGATGCAATTTTGTTCTTGACGAGGCACAGCCCCAGCACCTCTTCAGCTATGAAAGAAAGAAAAAATGTCATGTAATGTTTTGCTCTCAAATGCGTTTTCTTACAATTCTCAACGCAGTTTTATCCATTCTGCAAGTTCTTGAGTGCGCTAAACAGAGACAGTCCACTGCCAGGGACATTTAATTACTTTACCATTTACGTGCCATAAAGATGACACTGGCTGTGAAAGAAGGACTGCGATTGAATGAGTAGTACACAACAAGCTTCAATATGAAAGCTGAACATTAATTTCAATAAACAACAAGTTTTTAATGAAAACAAATATTGTAGCCTACTTTACTAAAGTGAAAACTGGCTTCTGTTATTTTTAAATACCACTGCTTCAGATTATACTACTGCTTAATAACAGGAGCAACATTTTATTTAGGGTTAGTGTTGAACTTAAACACATTCATGCCTGCCTGTACGCTACCCCACGCAGGAACATTGCCTGCTAACTTCCCGATTCAAAAAATATATAAAAACAATAAGAACGGTCTGGTTCTCTCTTTCCTTTTTTCAATGAATAGAATTTAATTAATAGAGAGTGAAAACAAACCAAGTTAACAACTATCTACCCTAAACAGAAATGTATTTATTTATTTATTTATTTATTTATTTATTTATGTCTTTAATTATTGTTTTGCGATCCCCACAAACTGCAGGTTCCGTTGCATTCACAGCGCTGATAATGTTAGATATAGCTAGATATTACTGCAGCACGGACCATGGGTCAAACCAATGTTTGTGTAGGGTGTGTGTAAATTCTTTTTTTTAAACCAATCATCTGAATGCCTTTCCACTTTTTATTTCATTTTAAACCCATTAAATACCAAACCATGACAAACCCTGAAGCACTTGAGAGAACAACTCACAAACCCATTTTTTCCAACGCAGCATCTATTTTTAATCTCACACAAAAGCACAACTTTTTTCGCAAAAGTACTTATGGAAAAAATCTCTGCAACTCCCCTTGCACACACGCAAGGCATTTGAATATTTGGCCCCATGTACTTAGCTGAGTGAACTAACTAGGGAAACAAAACATACATTCAATATACCATCAAAGCGTAGACCCTCAAGGATAGCTGTTGGAAACTAACTAAAACATACACTGTGCATATATGAAGACAGCCTCAATCCTTCTACACACATGAAGTCATAACTCCCTGGTGTAATGAAATACCTTTTACTTGAAGTTGTCTCAGCTCCTACTTGGGGAAAAAGCACATTCAGCTGCTTTTTCTTTCTTTCTCTACCTTTTGAAGGTTTGCTGTGTTTTTTTAAAGCCATCATCAGGCCATTGATATTGATAAAGGCAAGATGGATATGGCAATGCCAAGAAAGTTAGCCATGCTTGTATGTGATCTGAATAAGATACTGCACACTGGCGAATGCAGCCTTGAAGAATCTTGTACATTCTTCTGACACTTCTATTAAACAAATTCAATTTAACATCGTTACCTGTCGGCTGGGTGAGTAGCCAGCCAGCACTCCACTTTAACTATTCACTCGGTGGAATTTCCGTTTTGTATGAATTTGTATTTAAAATATAACCCTGCAGAAGGTAATTGTATGCACATAAGTAACAGTTATGCACATAGCCATTTAAGTATTTACTTCCATTTTCAAAGGTTCTCCAGTCTTATTCTAAAACCTCATAGGTCAGGGGTTGGCAACCTATGACTCATGAGCCATGTCTGGCTCTTCAAATAACCAAACATGGCTTTTGAGTCTCTAAGTCATTCACAAATACACACACACACACACAATTATTTAAATGTACTATAGCACCTCCACATATCTATAAATGACCAACGTAATAGCTTGCTTTATTTATTTATTTATTTTTACATCCACCTACCATGGCTCTTATTGGTGCTTGAATTCCTGGGGTCTGTTTCATCGTGTTTTGATTGGTCGAGAGATCTGTCAACAAGCTTTTACTGTGTTTATACAGTTTCAAGTGTAGTGTAGAGCTCTTTAGTTTCATTTAAAAGATGGCAAAAGAAATAAGAAATAAACAGTTCTTTTCAGCCGGAATAGACCGATATATACGCCTTTGTGGAGGTCAGAATTTCCACTTTGTCTCATATGCAGTGAACGACTGGCTTCAAATACAAACAACACATTTACAATGACATCTCATGACAAAACATGCTGCATTTGCAGTGAAATACCAAGAAGGTGAGGCACGGGAAAAGGCCTGCAAGGAGCTGCAAAGAAAAATGAAATCAGATATATCGAGACTGGCAGACTGACTCACTTTGAGATGTTACGAATGTTTTGAGATTCATGCATGGTAGAGGATCCTAGCAACAATCTAGAACTGCAGCGTTTTGTGGACTTTCGCAGACACAGCACTTTGTTGAAGTTTATGAGTCATCCCCATGAAACTTGTGTGGAAGCACTGGACTTGACACCAGGCATCTCGATTGGAGATTTGGAGCAGGAAGTTGGGTTGAAAAGTTTTGCACTCTAAATTCAAATCTGGAAAGCCTTGCTCGGAAATGTGCAGAACTAGCAAAACTAACTGACTGATTTGAAGAAATTGGAGGGCGAAGATAACCTCATTCTGCAAACTTGGAATGAACTTCCACTTACACACGGCACAATGCAGAATGCCAGTTTTGCTCTCTTATCGATGTTTGGCTCCACCTATATGTGCAAACAGGCATTCTCCCACTTGAATCGCATCAAAACAACTTATGCTCAAGATTAACAGAAGAAAGCTAAGCTGAAGAGCAAAACGATGCAGCAGCAGAAGTCACATTAAAGAAGAGCACTGTAGAGTACATACATTGTGTGTTTATTTTATTTTATTTGTTTATTTAGCAGACTCCTTTATCCAAGGCGACTTACAGAGACTAGGGTGTGTGAACTATGCATCAGCTGCAGAGTCACTTACAATTACGTCTCACCCAAAAGACGGAGCACAAGGAGGTTAAGTTACTTGCTCAAGGTCACACAATGAGTCAGTGGCTGAGGTGGGATTTGAGCCAGGGACCTCCTGGTTACAAGCCCATTTCTTTAACCACTGGACCACACAGCCCCCTATATGATTGGCTCTTTGCAGACCACGTGCTCTACATTTCTATTCAGTTTGGCTGTCTTGCACAAAAAGGTTGCAGACCCCTAGGTGCATTTGATATGGACTATATAATATCCTGGATTTTAATGTAGCGTAACTGTCTGAATAATGTCACATTATATATCTCTGTTAGTACAGCATATGTGTATGTCTAAATATTCTTAGGGCAAGCACTATGTCTATCCAAATTGCTTTAACAACCTGGATGAACCCTCAGGGGATCAGTGTACTTTTTCAGAAGATGGTATTTTATTTTTTCTCCTGACTGTCTTGTAGCCACAGGGCAGGCGTGGGGGAGGGAGTGGGGGCTGGGCAGTCCAAATGAAACTGCTTCCCCACATCGCCTTAAAGCTCAAGCATGGATCAATTTGTTATGCTCTATGAAACTCACACGTGAACGTTTGGTGCCAAAAAGCCTTTGGGATGCATCCTTTTAATCAAAATGCACTTTCAGAAACAGAATCCTGTCAAAGCTGATTCCAAGATTAGTCAGAGATCTGAATACGATTTATTTTTATTAAGGATGAAACACAATTTTGACTTAAGACCAGGAAAAACCTGCACATTACTGAAGCTCAGAAAACCCCAGTATGTTTTTTGTTTGTTTGTTTCACTAGCTACAGTACATAGGACTGTAATAATGACTTCTAGAGTATGTAATTGGCTGAGCAGGTATTGAGAAATCTTTTGGTATCCAGTCCCAAAGGTTGGATTTCGCAGCCTCATCACTCAACCTTGGACTTTAATGCCTATACAGTATGCTTACCTTATAAGGTTCTCAGTTATTCACCTACCTCGGAGGAACACGTTTTCTTAACCGTCCTTACAAGGCTTTCTGTTCAGTGCCTGACACAAGACTTCCTTAAAGCGTTCGATGATAACAGAGTGCTTGGATCCTAGGGCTTGTGTGAGATAAAGATTTCTGAGCATGAATGGGTGAATCATCAAACGTTCTGCCCATGCTGTGGAAAAAATGTGTACAAAGAAACTGCATTCTTTTGAGAAACCACTGTCTGGCGAAGGACCTATCCGTACTGGCATCTGGATGTGTTTTAAATCTTTTGCAGATTTCAGACAGGCCTTTATTCCTTGGCTCACAACCCTGGCTTTCTGTTGAGGGACATTTGTGGTTTCTATGGAAACTGCCCTATAGTCTGTTTCATGTTTGATTGCTATGAGTTAGTCATAAAATTAATAGTATACATATACAGTGCCATGTTTATGCAATATTGTATTAGCAATATGGAAATATTTAATTTTGGAACGTGGCCTATTTAATTAATTAACTTTTGGCAAGATTCAGTTTGCTGAGCTCAATTCATTTCCTTAGCAAGCAAGTAACGCAGAACACGTGGCAGTGCTGGGAGTATTAACTCTTTTGATATAATGAGGATGATATCGTAGCATGAGCTGAGCCAATGTGTATAATGTTAAAGCATTAAGTAGAACTCTGTTGTGTTGTAATTTTCTTTAATGTTTAAGTGTAGTCTGTCTAATCATCATAACATTCTCAGTCAAGGGTGGCGGAATTTATTGTTTTAATGTTAATTATGGCATTTAGTGCTGTAGATTTTACTTCTTGACTAGGGGATTCTGGAAGTATGTGGTCACAAGTGTTTTAAACGACTTAGCATTCCACAGACTATTCCTCTGGGGCCTGAAAGAGACTTTTTATGTGCAGATTTCCAGGATTTTCTCTGCAGGACTTTGTCAGCCTTGGAGTCAAAGTGATGTTGCGTGAATGAATTAGTGTATACTTCAGGGGCCATTCTACCTGAAAGGAATCCTCAGAAGGTCAAAGGGTCATTCTAACTTGACAGGAGTAACAAATGTGACTCTTTTTAATAGTTTAAGCTTATCAGGGGTTCTATTAACACAATACTTTGAATTACAGTTTGATATTCATGTAATTGCTATGGACTGTCATTGGCATTTCATGCATACCAAACCTTACCTCATGGAGAAAAACATTCTCACCAGGTAGAGCTTGGTGAATTGGGCCCATGAGCTTACCCCTTCCTTGTGGCTATTATATCCTTGTACCATTGACACCCCACAACAAAGAAACAGTACCCCTTAATGGCCAGTGGATGTGATCTGCCATTCGCAGAAAGAGGTGTCTTCTGTATACTCCCTGTGCTCTTAAGTTTAGTAGTTTAAGAGATGTGATTAGCACTTCTTTATCAAATCGTTTTGGTACTGAGTGATGTGTTATACAGGGTGAAGGATTTCCACACACAGGGTATCAGGCACTCCTTTCCTTAAGCTACTTTGACTGCATTCTTCAGATTTAAAGTACACGCTCTGCCTTCTGCAGGATTGGAAGATTAGCTGACCTTCATGGTTACTCAATGCCGAGACCTTTGAAGATAACAGTTTGAAAAAAAACACAACATTCACCTGCCAAAATAGTTTTTGGCACTACACAACAACACAACCATAGAGACAATTAGCGCCAACAACCCAAACTATGTTGACAACAATCATTATTAATCGCTAATTACATGAAGCAATGTTAATTAAACATTTGAATTATTTTCAATAATACTGCTCCTCATCTGCCAAACAATCTCTAACCTTACAGCATTCAGTACTTTCTAATTAAAACACAAACACACAGGCAGGCTGACTTAAAGCAGCAAAATGACTTTTGTTTTTGTTTCATGAGTGAATGCTGGTATATTATAACTCTTCGTTTCTTTCCCCAGCTTCATCCTTCCCCAAAGATTTCTCCATTTTAACCACTGTGAGGCCGAAAAAGGCAGCCAGTCCTTCCTCCTGTCCATCTACAATGAGCAGGGGATCCAGCAGATTGGCGTGGAGGTGGGACGGTCCCGGTGTTCCTGTATGAAGATCATACGGGCAAGCCCGGCCAGAGGACTACCCGCTCTTCAGGGGCATCAACCTGGCTGACGGCAAGTAAGTGCAGGCCATCCTACACAACAGTGTCTCTGAGACTAGTGCATTCAAGCGGTGGCCTCAATGTGCACATGTGTCTATGTAAGTCAAGAAGACAAACATTTTGGCCAGTGCCTTTATCAGTGAAGACACTAGCCAAACTGTTTATTGATTTGACTACCACCATGAATTTAGAGTGTATACATATCCTGTGTCTTATACAGTATATAATATACAGGTAGTGGACAAAAAATGGAAACACCAATGTAAGTCACTTAATAGGGTGTTGGACCACTATGGTATCCAGCTCTTTGGAGTTCTCGGTGGACCGTTTTTGATGAAACTGGCTGCTCGCGCCCCAGGTTGAAATTTGCAGTCAATTGATCTGCAGCTGCTCGCCTGTTTTGCCTTGCACTTGAATTAATGCACTGATGTCACGCTTCCGCACACTGTTGCCCTTTGCTGATGATGTCTTTCCCTCGGAGTTCCATGCCAACATCACCTTAGGCACCGTTGCTCATGAAACATCAGCAAGTTGAGCTGTCTTGGTCACTGAAGCTCCTGCCAAACGGTCCCCAACAATCACCCCTCTTTCAAAGTCACTGAGGTCTCCTCTTGCAACCATGCTAGCCATAATTATAGGCAACCAGGCCTGTCCAGCATTTTTATACATGACCCTAAGCATGCTTGGATGTTATTTGCTTAATTAACGCATGAGCCACACCTGTGTGGAAGCCCTTACTTTCAATATACTTGGTGTCCCTCATTTACCCAGTGTTTCCATTTTTTTGTCCACTACCTGTGTGTGTGTGTAATACAGTAAGACTAAGAGCATCAAACAACTAAAAAACTATCCACGGTTGTCAGAAATGAAAGCTCTCAATGCAAATTAAATACGAGTCACAGAACCCACACCCACACATGAAATTCCTTCTCCACAGGTGGCATCGAGTGGCTATCAGTGTCCACAACAAAAACGTCACCATGGTGTTGGACTGTACTAAGAAGTCAACAAAGTTTTTGGACAGAAGTGCCCGTCCTCGAATTGACACAAAGGGCATTGTGGTTTTTGGAACTAGAATACTTGATGAAGAAGTCTTTGAGGTAGGTGGTTTTCCAGTTCCAGTATTTTTTTTTTTTAAATAATCTTAATAAGGTCTAAGAAAGTGCAGAGCGGCCCTTTAAATAACAAAATGGCAGACAGATGGTTGAGCCTGAAGAAAGCTGGCTTTGATGACATGTGCTGGTCAGCACTTAGTCCCAGTTCAATTCATAGAATAATTTATGGTTTAAGGATTTCCTGTTGTTGGCTGGGCCTTACATGTTTTGTTGCTATGTGTATATGATATCTATGTTGCAGATGTGTTTTTGAACCTTCATAATGACAACAAAAAGCACCAAACCAAACCAAACCAAACCAAACCAAACCAAACCAAACCAAACCAAACGACAAAGGGTTTCACCTGCCTTTTATGGTCTGTGGCTGGAGCCCAATTAACCAACAATTAACAATTAAGCAATTAAGGATTCAGCCACATTCTCACATTTATTTTGCAGGGAGGAATTTAACCCCCTCCCTGCCGATCCAAAACAAACAAGAATTATAATGAAAATCATTATGTAAACAACAGTAAAAATAATAATAATAACACAAATTATAGGGGCGAGCTGGCACCCCATCACAGGGCCCCATTTCCAAAATATTATCAAAAAGGTAACAACAAGATTTAAAGAATGCTTTTTCAACTCTGTTTTTATGACTAGAATTAACTTTGATTTAGAATATTGCTAACAAAAGTTTAGACAAACAAATCATGAATAACAAAGTGTATAATAATAATAATAATAATAATAATAATAATAATAATAATAATAATAATAATAACATTTGAATATGGGCTCATCCTAACATCTATTTTACAATGTGATGCATAAATACAGTACATGGCTGTTTGAAATGAAGCCTTACCCAAACATACCAATTAACACAAAGTAAAAGGGGATGTTTTGTGTGTTTCCATAGCAACAGCAGCTTGTGAATCTGTTTTTCATATTGTTTGACAGGGTACTGCTGTTGGTGCTGTAACTGCACATACGAGCAACACGCACAGTTTTACTAAAATTAAGCTCTTGTGGTACGGTTCCAACTAGCTGCCTCTGACAGAGTTTTTTTTTTAATTATGATTTACAGTATTGGCTTTCCAAGCATGTGGTCTTATAATCTTGACAGCTTCTGAAACTTGTCAGATGGAGTAGTTTTTTGTGCAGAATCCTAAACCATGAGATTTTCACTTGGATAAACCAAACAAACATTTCAGTACGAGGAGTTGTATTGTCTTGGGTACATTACAGTTCCAGCTTCTGGTTCAGAGTGGATTGTCTTTCAATCTTTTAAAAGATCTTCAAATCCAATGGAAATTGGATACCTAGAGTGGGTGGAGTTGGACTGTGTCATTTCTAGACACTGTAGGGTGAAATTACAGCAACAAACACAAGAGTGTACTTGTACCTTTAAACTGGTCAAGGGGAAGGGTTCATAATAAGTTGCCCAAATATGCTTGACCACCAAGTTTTCCTGCACTGGAAAAAAAAAAATCTTCCTCTCATTAAAATGTAATTAGTCTGAGAGCTGTGTTAATCCCTGTCTTCAAATCTCGGGATTCTGGGTCATAATTTTTCGACGGATCTAGCATGTTTGATAATGGGCCAAGGCATAATTTAAACTACAGACACTTCTTGTAAGAAGAGGGGGGAGAATCCAAAGGTACAAGTTGTCTGAAATCCTAGTAGTTTGGAGCAAGGGGCCGAGTGTAGAGTTGGACGATTTGGTTGTCTGCCTAAATGTAAGCTAGTTCTTTAAATGACAATTAACTGTTTGTTCTGAGCTTTCTGTATATTCAGCTGGTTGGTACTATTTTGTATGTACCACATAGGAGTGAGATGTCAAACTTGGATATAAAAGCTTTGCATGAAATTATAGTGGTGGACCAGGGTTAGGTGCTAATGACTTTGCATGGAATTGTAGTGGTGGACCAGGGTTAGATGCTAAAGGCTTTGCATGGTGTAACAGGGGACGTGTTATGTGTGTCGGTCATCACTGACAGACACAGAGCATTTGGTGTTGAAACGTCACACAGGCACGCAGATTTATTATCAGCCCAAGTGCTGACACTTGGGTACCAGCAATGGTAGCCCTAGTGTCACATTTAATAAAGAAAACAAAACAAAGCTAAAAAATAAAATTTTGCCACACAAAACAGCGAGCACTTGTCCCACTAAAAAGAAACGTCCCGCTCCATGAACCTACTACTCTACACAAACCCTCTCTATACTGTTTGGGATCAAAATCCCCTAAACTGACCTACTTCTGGGCTTCCGGAGTCCAGGCATTCTCATGGAGACTCTGACCTCTTCACGCAGCCAAACAACCTCGGCTGGGCAATGCCTTCACGAGCACCATCTTGGAGTGGAAGGGTTTCGTGTCGTAGTTCCTGCAGCGTGAACGCTCTCCTCCTTGATGTAAACAAACACACGCTTTTGCTCAGCGCCCGTCTGTATAGCAGTGGCCATGTAGCAGCCTCAAACTGTGGCGCAGAAGATTTTTGAGCTTCCCGCAGCATCCCACGGGCATGCCTCCAGCCAATCCAGACCTCCTGATCCGCTCAGCGCTGGGTGAGGCTAACTGCCCAATTGGTTGCCCATTAACGCATATCAGCTGCACACACTAAGTAAGGGCTCTCCCTGTCACACATGGAATTGTAGTGGTGGCCTAGGGTTAGATGATAAAGGCATTGCATGGAATTATAGTGATGGACCAAGGTTAGATGCTAAAGGCTTTGCCGGCAGTCCTTTGAAGCTCAATATTTAAAAAGGATTTGATCGTCTATTGAAATGACTCAATGATTGATTAGGCCGATGTAGACCGCTTCAGCACACGTGTGATTAAACATAGGGTTCCTTGACACGGATTAGACGACACGGTCGGCCATCTGCTGAGAGTTTAGCTGACTGTACTATTAGTCATGGAAGCAGTAATGGAACAGGTTGACATGGGAACCAGCATTAGCTTATTGGAAAGTCTAAACTTTTTCTCATGCTGGACCTCAGCCAGCTGGAAATGAGGGGAAACTCCTCCAAGAACTTGTGTAAAATGGAAAAATATGCCACATAGTTTCCAAATTATGAGCTGCCCCTTTCCCTTCCCCCTTTGTTATGACTCATAAACTAAAACAGTAGTCTTCGTTTTACTGTCCCAGGTAAATATCTATGGCTGGGGATTGGTATTATTCAGCTTCCCTATGAATCAGTCGTAATTGCAGCACAGTGACTGCAGAATGGTGACCGGTACAGTATTTATTTTTTTATATTTGTTTATTTAACAGTAGAGGGTCAGTAAACTAAAACCTGAGGGTCAGTAAACTAAAATCTGTAGTTCTGTGTCTTGTAAAAGACGACATGTACAATATCCAAACACATATTATCCACCACACCCGTGTGTAACATGTAATCTAGAGAACAACTTATCCATGGGTAGGACACCTATTCATATCATTGGTGGGGAGGTATGTACTTTCTAAGATAGGTAGATCAGATAAATATAAAGCACAAAAAGAAATGCTGTTATGCCAGAGACGTAATATATACAGAAAATACCTGTGGTTGGAGTAGAACAAAAAATCTGGGAGTTCTGCCATTAAGTGCTGTGCTGTTTCTGGGCCTCTGTCCACAAAAACATCACTAATTGCCAGAATTAATTTCAGCTGGTTTAGGTTAATCTTTAAACCCAGATTCCAGAGACCAGAACTGGGTACCCAATAGCAGTCCCCCACGATCAGTGATCTGTAGTCTGTAGACCACTCTGTTTTGCAGCAGCGTTACACTAAACTAAAATGCAATGAATTATTAGTGGTTGTAATGTTTATGGGAGCAGATTATAACATGGAAAAGAGATGACTGTTTTTGCCGCTACACCTTATAATAGGTTTAGCAGGTGTGTGTATGTGTTTCTGCAGAGACAGAATGAGCTGATTTTTGTCTGGCTCTGCAGACAGACCATGTCCCCCTGCTCTTACCGACCCTAATAACACTGCAGTTTCCCTCGCCATCTGCCAAGAAAAATGTAAAATAATTGAGGGAGACTGGAAACATCATTAAAAACAAAAGTCTGACAGCGACGAGACGAGACAGTATCGAAGCTCTTAAATATGTAAACGCAGCATGTTTAAGCACAAGAGACACATATCCAGGAAGATTGGGTGGTACTTTTGCAAACAGTCTGGGCATTCACTTAAATTCTGTTGCTTCAGTTCCCAGTGAAAGCTGGCAGCAGAACACGTGAACTAGTTTTTAGTAGTCTGATTTTCTTTTTAAATAATTTGTTATGGTGTACCTGTGAATTTCTTATTAATAGCATACTTTTTAATTTTTTCATTTTTATAAATATCTCTATAGACCATTATACAGGGGTGCAAATCTGGTTCTGTGGCACTGGATTCTAGCACCAGAGTACCTCATATAGTAAACATGTTTAATTATTATTATTATTATTATTATTATTATTATTATTATTATTATTATTATTATTATTATTATTATTTATTTTGTTATATTCCTTAGCAACTATAGTTTCTCATTGGGTCTAGACTATTCACATGACCCACCCACACTCATCCACATACACATGAAAGAACGTTTGTGTCATGTAGGAAGTTGTTGGGGGTTAGGGTTAGGGTTAGGGTTAGGGTTGGGGGCTTGATTAAGGCAGGGTTTGATAATTTAGCACCAGTAGGCTCTCTGGTGCTAAACTTTCAAAACACTTTAGCACCAATTTTCAAAACGATTTGCACCCCTGTTATATTAACCAGTAAGGTAGATTACACCAAAAACCTGATTATCACGGGACTAAAAATCAACACATAAACAGGTGGATTGTGAATTTTTACCGACATCGGTGAAATTTAGTCCCGTGCAAATTGTCCATTTCTTTTATCTTAGATAATTTTTACAGGACATCGGGACCTTCTGTTAAATTTCAAACACAGGCATCCTGTGTCTTTTTAGTCCTGTGAGAATTGACCACAATGTTAGTGTTATGATCTAAGGATTTCTGGGGTATTCGCCACAAAGCAACGATTTGGTATCCAAATCGGGGATGGACGAAAATACAAAACGTAAGTGGCGACTCTAAAAATGGATGCTTTGAATGAAGCATTTAAAAATGAGTATGGAAATACATGTCATTCAAGAGAGGAAGCGTTTATTCGATGTCGTCAAAGTGCCAGTAGCCTTTGTTTCTGTGGAGGCGGCATTGCCTCCATCTTGCACAAGTTATTTACATCTAGTTCATTGTTTGCAAATCGTGCGCAAAATCACCCTTGCTGGTCACATCATCGCATTTCATTTTGAGTTGATCGAATTTCCTTGATGAAAACTAGTCTGGGAGGTTACTAGACGCCTTCTGCTCTTGACCATCTCAGAGGACCCCTGATTTTTATTCCTGCACAAATCCTGCTTTAAACTGGCCGAACATTTTTCTACACATGTTCTTAAATATTATCTGACAATACAGGATATCAATACTACACACCACAAAACCTAATTTCAAGTAATCAGTGATCTGTGGAAACCAGTGGCTAAATTGTGTTAGCATTCTGCTCTGCTAATGACCTTGTAATGCGGGAGATGACCTTATAGTGCATACTGAAACAGCACAGTGGATTTTTTGTTTGTTTTTGTGGCATCAGCACATGGTTAGAAAATGAATAGATCCCCTTAGAGTGTGCCAAGAAGGGACAAGCCTTGATGGGCGAACTGCCTATTTTCATTCCCAACCCTTTCTTATATTCTTATGTTTTTATGGAGTTGACATGTCCAGCCTGGTTTTATACCGTAACCATTCTTGCACTGACTGGGAATGATTGTCCTTAGTGCAGTGCATTAGCTGGAGTTTAAAGCTTCTGCCTCCACTGCAGTGCCATTTAATGCTTGAAGCTTGGATACCAGGGTGCTCCAGTACATTTACTGTGCTGGTGCTTCAAAATACAGCTCAAATATATGTTATTTTAAAAACAAAACAAGATGTTTTCCTGTAAACCATAATTATCAGTACATTCCTTAATTCCACCAATATTAAAGCCTGTCATGTCTGTGAATGTGGCTGCAGGCTCAGGAAAGAGTTGGTCTTTTCAAGACGATGGGCGTTTGCATTTTCTGCAAACCACAAACATCAATTTATTATATAAACAAAATGCAAAAATCTTACAGAAGGAAATTATTTTGGAAAAATGGAGACACTGACAAAACTGTTTTTTTCCATGTAACCTTAAACACAAATAACTTATGAGGCCAGAAACATTTATTATACCATAGTGATACACATGCACACAGCAGTAAACAGTGCAGCCTATCCAGCTGTTTCTTAATGTCCAGCAGTTACATCACCGCTATGCCTCAAATCATTTCATATTGTAGATAGCCAAAAAAGGGTCCATTAATATGTAAAATGGCAAGAAAAATAGAAAGCCATTTAAAAGAGGCCAGGAGTGAGACCAAATATAACAACAATTAATCTGTCAGACGTCGGCTGTGTTTTCTTTTTTTCTTCTTCGTATGATGCCATAAGTGCAAGTACTTCATAAGTCCCACTTTTTTCAACCTGAGAGGAAGAGCTACTGTGTCCCTATCCTGACTACAGCTATGGCCAAAAAATTAGCATCACCTCGAACTTTAGGATTGAGACCCCGATATGGACATAACGATATGAACATAATTTTGATGTTAACGTAACATTATTCAGCCGGTTTCATTCGACTTTATGAAGCAAAATTTGTTAATTCTATAGGGTGATGCAAAACTTTTGGCCATAGATGTAGGTATTTGAAATGCTGCTCGAAGAAACTTCAGGCCTGAGCCTACCATATTGTAAGATGATTGCTCTGGCTTTTTTTAAGCCTATACTGTCCTCCCAACTATTATTAGCAATGTGTTCCTGTTCAAGTTCTGTTTAATCCCTGAGTAAAATTAAATCAAGCTCGATTCAATTGGGAGTTTCTCGTCAGCACACTAGACAGGATGAGAGAGGTGGGGGTAAACCTCAGATTTGATTAAGTCCTTGGAAATGGTGAGGAGCTTCGTGCTCTGCTTTACTCCTAGACGATGATGTCATTCTTGGAAACCTGGACCAGTCTGATGGCAGAATGCAGAGGTTTGCAGAGCTTTCTTGATTGGGAGGGAAAAGGGGTCTGTGAACAAAAGACAGTTCCAGCAGTATTATTTTTTTAATTGACAGTTACTGGTAAGCCACGGATACCTTTAAGAATTGGAAGTGGCGAGTATATGCCTTCCCTTCCTGTGTCGGTTCAGGTATTTGTGGTCCAATTTTTTCTGAGAAAGTTCTTCTTCAAAATTGATTCGTAACCAAATTGATTACGATGGCTCCGTTGTCTGATGAATTTTTTTTTGTATTTGTCAGAAGTAAATCGAAATATTACTTCGATGTTCTCAATGTAATTCTCAATAACGGTCTGTAATAAGAAATCTCAAAATTCAGCTATTGTTACACCGCTTAGGGCCTAGCATATTTGTGTCCTGCCTCTGCTCACAGCTGCAAAACCAGGGCAGATCTTTGACTCTCCCATTGGTTAAACTTACTCAAGATCTTCAAATGCAGATCTTCTAATGGTTGATTTGATTTGGTATGCAGATGATTGGGGCAGGAGAGCATGGGTACCTGTGTTTCTCTGCTTTGTGGATATTTTGTGGTCAGGGTTGAGACAGGGTGGGTTAGGTGTTGAGCAGCCTGAATAAAGTGCCTCAACTAACATCTCCTAACACCACCAAACATGTTACAATATACATAAATTATGACAAACTGTCAGTCCTGCGGGTGCACATATCACGTGCAGGAAAAGAAAAACACTGTAATATGCAAGTTGACAGAATATGTACTTGGATCAGGCTTGCTGGTTTAGAGGCAAGCAAGCCACCACCACCCAGGGCTACTAAAAGATGTGACTTATTTGACTGGGTGGGAGCACATGCAGTCGGAAATAGGAAATAGGTTGAAAAAGACACAAAAATCAAAACCATCTAAAATACTGCCCAATTTTGCTTTCATAAGTTCACACTGCCTTTCAAAATGTTCTTATTAAAGCAGAACTACTGAACAAATGAAAAAAAAAACGATAAAAGAAGAACATACTAGGTTCGTTAAGCTGTTGGCAGATCCACTAATTTACAGCACGTATGATGCCTTCAGACATGATTTACACAGAATGAGCCTGTACTGGTCTCCTTGGGTTTACTGCCTCTCCTTGAGAAAGAGCAATGCTGATGGAACACGTCAGCATCACCAGTCAGGCAGCCCGCTGTGTGGGAACAATGCCAGAAGGAGGCTGATAGGAAAATCCTAAACCATGCCAGACACCCTCCCTACTCCCCTACTACCCACACATCCACCCCTCCCCCTGTCTGTCCAGCAAACGACAAGGTGTGCCTTCCATTTGCACAGGAATTCTACATGCATTATTCACATTAATACACCCCCCGGAGCCCAGGCAGGAATCATATAGCTCCAATGAGTTGTACAGAGACTTGGATGATGAGTCACAGACTTCACACCATCCAAAAAACATGGAAAAATGTAGCAGACCAGACAAGGCTGTTTCAGATTTTTGTTTTGATCCTGTCGATATGCCTCGGTGGATTATTAGTGTTTGATATATGCTTAATTTGTTTAACAGTACCTTTTAAACTAAGATTAAACATGGAAATACCAAAAAAATGTTTTTGCTAAAATAAGCAACTGTAAATACAATACCAGAATATGTTTCAAATTGTTAAATAGTTGTTATGCAGGGACTGCATAACAGTATTGCAAAGCTAAGTAGTTAGCTCACATAGTTTTAAATGTCAGTGGCCTGTTCTCTCATTGTGCTCTGTTAAGGTAACTAAAGTGACTGGATGGTTAGTTTTTAAGATTTTTTGCAAAAATTGTTTTACACTCCAATTAGACCCATCTGTTTAATATTGGTTCATCAAGTCACAGTTCAAAAAATTGAAACCATCCAGCCCCTCAAGGGAGCTCTCAGATTTCCAAGGTAAATCTTGCAATTTCCTTCTTTCATATTGGAGATTTGCTTTGGAAGCGAGGGTCCCTAATTACTGCAGCAGAAAAGAAACATTCCCTCAGCAGTATTTTGTGGGTATTAATTAAAGGCCAACCATAACATTGACATGTCGGATTGGTGTTGCCTGAGAAGCAGGAAACTGGAGTCGTGTTTTCAGCTGTCCTGTAATGTTGGCTGTGCTTGAGGCTAGGCAAAGCGCAACTGGTGAAAAGGTTGAAAATAAAAACAAAACATGTGGTTTACACTTTGTTAGTTTTGGCAAACCTCTCCATGTTACAGTTTGAGGGAGCTCAAATCTATAGATTTATGCTGTTTGAATCTCAGTAATATATTATTTGGTTTTATGGTTTGATTTAACTTGCCCACTCATGTGACTTAACTGATGGTTTAGGACAGAGTGCTGATTTTCACAGTTTGGATTTATGATACAGTGGCATGGATAGGTGGACCTCTTACTGTAACTCTGGATGATTTGGAGTACCATTTCCCTTAAAGTACCATTTCCCTGCTTGGATATAGAATCATTGACCATAATTTACTTATACTATACATGTGTTTACTATGTGTACACTTTATTATGTACTGTGCAATGATGTTGAGTATGGTATTTAGAACCGTTGATGCACATGAACAATCTTAAGTGGTTTAAAATAAAGACTTAGTTTCACACGTCCTGCCGCCGAGTGGACATGTCCTGCAAATACATGAAAATGTAAAATCTCTTGCATGCCAAAGTGATTGGAAGACAACCCTGAAGCATTTTGGTTTTATCAAGTCATGATGATACCAATCTCACACCAAGTCCATGTCCACATTGGTCCAAAGGTAAGTATATCCAAGCCTGGACTGAAGCCGGATTAGTCTCATCAGAACATGAACTTAAAGGACAAAAAAGCAAGGCAACGTGGGAAACTGAGTTTTTGACAGCAGTTTGGAATGGTGGAATACTCTTACAGCAGAATCATTTTGTTTTTTAAAACCCTGTCTGTTTTTTATCCGATCTCTTCGATAGCTATTTGCTAGTGTGTAGGAATTCATAATCACGCTACCTTTGTTTGGTTGAGGAAGTGCACAGCAGTGTCTGGAGCAAAGCCGTTGGCTGCCTGGGAATGGGCTGATTCTACATGTGTTTCCTATTGGTAAATAGGCAATGCTGCTGCTTTGTTTCAGCAACAGGTGGTTTTCCTTTCAGAGCCAGAAACGCATCTGGAATTTTAGACTTTTTTTTGGGTCGACCAAGGGATCGTAAAAAGGGGGAAAGGAACCAGGCATGTTTTCTTCAGTACATCAATCCAATATGTTTTGTTTTTAAAGATGAGGTCTGCAGATGGGTACAGCCTTGCCAAAAAGAGAATAATGAAGAACATATTAAAAATGAAACTACTTTGCTTGAAGGGGTTTTGCCTGATGATTCTCCTTTTAATTTCCTTTTAGTTACTAAATCTTCTCTGGGAGGCAAGCCATGCATAATTTACCACAGTGACCCCTGCTGGTAGACCAGTAGCTGTGGGTTTTAATACAATATTTCACAATGAATCTTACTTGGGAATCAGACATGTCAACATGTCAAGTGTTCGTATCAGTGAGACACCTGCTGAAAAACCTTGGGATTGATGAAAAACTTTAACCTAGCTGTAGCTGTAACTGTAGCTAGTCATTAAAAGAAAATACTGTTTGCTTTTGCTCCTTTTGTGAAGACCAAATAAAATAAATAAAACAAAGAAATAGTATGGGTACACCACACACTAAAAAAATGACATTTAACAGTGAATGTTTATATATGGTATAACATAATTAAATTATTCTACACATATATCTTTGTAAATACTGAGAATTAGTTTAATATACTTTTTTTTATTGATTTTCAGTTTTAATAAAATCTTCAGTTAGTGTGTGAATGTGATTATTATTATTGGTCAACATTAAAACAAAGAAGCATCATTTTACAGAAATACGAAACCAGTGTGTGGCGCTCCCTGTCACTTGAACTAAAATTAAGGTGAAATAAAGAGAGATAGACATACCATTAATTTCTGTTATGTCTTACCATATGGTGTATTTCTTTTTATTGTCTTTATAACCACTGACACTTTAATAATTCAATTCTCATTGATGTCCATTTCTCTTTTGTTTCTGTGGTAATTTCTGCGTGAACGAGACAGTGACAGTCTGACAGCCTCTCCTTCGACTATGGCCTAGTAATGACGTGTTGTGTACAGAAACATAGAAGGCTTGCGCAGACAAACCGTCAGTTTGAGACAACAAGGCAATTCTATCTTTGGAGTAAGGGGGAGTTTGCTTTTTTAGCTACAGGAATATAGAATGGTAATATACACCTCTTTATGGTGACCCCCCCCCCAAAAAAAAAAAAATGAAATAATCCGCTTGGACAGTTGTATTGGATAGTTGTATTTACTGCTGGATCATGTATAAAGGGTTTCACAGTCTCGCAAACAATAACAAGCACAAACGTGAGAATCCATTGCACGGCCGTGAGACTCTCAAAATTGTGAAAAACCATGAGTTTCACGGGTAAACCTTGAGACTTGACATCCATGATAACAATAGTTTATATTGTCTAGATGGTAGTGAAGAAGTTGGGCTGGTTTAATTTAAAAGGTTATTTTAGAATACTTACATTTGTTTTACTAAAACTGCACATGATAAACATGTATGGTAAATGTATTAACCTATAACTGAATACAGTAAACCACCATCATATCATACTTTATGTTGCTAAGACCACTTTTGGTTATTTTATACATAATTTGGGCGAACATGTTTTAGCAAAGAAACTTAGAGGATTGATATAATTATGCAGTATTATAATCATGGATGTATCATAATACAATGTAATTAATGTATTCTGTGACATTTTAAAAACATGTTTTACTGTGGCTAGACAAAAAGGAGTAGAGAAAAAAAGCTTCTCTTATACCACTGTCAGTGTTGGAGAATGAAGTTTGACTTGTAAGTGAAATGTTTATCATGCTTTGCAAGTCCCTGAAATCTAATAGCTGAGCAATATGGACTTTACTGAGTATATGGGGAATAGTGATTTCCACAGGGAATTTACCAAGCATGAATACATGAGTTTGCAGGACTGTTAAAAAAAAGGTTTATTTATCTATGGTAGCGATGAGCAACCGCATTCATAGCCAGACAGATTTGTGGCTTTCTGCTTCAGTTAATGCATATGCTAGCGTAAGTGATGACATTTTAAAACTAGATGCACAGGGCTGATACTGAATGGACCTCCAAGCTGCATGGCAGCCGAAGCATGTCAAGGTGACTGCTGATGAATGATCAAAGCTTTACTGTTTACCATGTTTAATAACTCTTACACTATTGAAGACAATGGGGCTACCTGGCAAAATGACAATACAGAAAGATAACATTTCGGTATGTTATGGATTGGCTCAAGAATCATAATTAAATCATTTCAGATTCAAAGTCCATGTCAAGGAATAGCTTGAATGCACATGAAACTAAAATAATGCAGCAAGGTATTTCTGTCTCTGATCAGTCTTGGGGTCAAAGCTATGATAGACTTACAGTGAGCTGCTTGCCTTGGTCTCTAGCAGCGTGCCCTACTTGAATCGGAGTATATTAGGGTTTCTGTCGAAGTGCTTGTATTGATGAATTACTACAACTGTTCTGCTTAACTGGGCAGCACAAGATCTCACGTCAAGGTTTTTCTTACATACTGGAGCTAACTTAGAGCAGTAGTTATTCTTAGTTTAACAAGGAGCTCCCCTTCTTTTCACTGGTCTGACGGAAAGATATGTGACCTGTGAGTGCTTAACATGGCACTGAGCTGAGTCACTGTGCACTAAAGACATGACGACAACCAACAGGAAGACAAGAGGCCCTATTCATTTCAGACCACAGGTTCTCAAAGGGCTCCTGTTTTTTTAAACAGATGAGTATCACACAGTAAAAGGTCAGTGGAAGAATGCCATGCTTTTAGTTAGGCATCAGCTTTAAAGTCTTGTAGTTACACACCATACCAGAGCCTGGTATCCATGGTGACCCTGGCTACAAACTCGTCTGGTTGCTATGTGGGATCCCAGAAGAGCAGTAAAATGTTCATGGCTGACTTATGAACTTTAACACACATTTAGCTAAGTCTGCACTGTGTTAAAAGTATAATGTCTGACAGATGGAGACCTTTTGATGGGCAGAGAAATTTCCTTTCAACAATAAATATTATATACAGTACTGTCTATACATGATGTATGGTATTATAATGGATAAAGTCTTGTGAAAGTGTACTGAATTCTCGCTTGTACACCAGGTAGCTACAATGATTGGAAATTGATACTATTGGTAAAAGCAGCAGATTTTAGCAGTGATTGTGAACTGGTGTACCATTTATGATAAAAAAAAATACTAAAAGGTTTGAGAAATCTTGTAGGACATGGGGAAATGCAGAAGTTGACTGGACAACTCCTACTCCTACTGACAATTCCTACTGAGGTTCAAGCAATGGTTTACTGAGACACCCTGGTGGCAATGGCATATTGCATCTATCATCCAGAGCCACTTCATAGTATCAGAGCAGACACTGGTGGGGCCAGACGGCTGTGGCTAAACCTTCAGCTGCTCCAGTCATGCCGTGTTCTCTGCAGGCGTGGCTCGTAGACAGTGACTTCTTAGAGGCCCAGCGATGAGAATATCCTGCGGTGAATCAGCAGTGGAATAATAGAACCCACTCTTCCCAGTGGTGACAAGGAACAAGGGAGGCTGAAACTGAATAATCCACCTGGCTGCAGAACTCCAGCCCATCATGAACACAAGTAATAATAATACAAAAAAATAGCTATGTGTTTCTAGAGCCCCACAACTTTAAAACAAAATGAATACCATTGGCAATTGTTCAAAAAGTCATGTTTCCCATGGATGGCTGGGAGTTCATATAGGATTATTTTTGGAAAACTATTATTTTCTAAGAGTTTTTTTGGAAAAGTTAAACTGTAATCACAGTGCAGGTTGCTTGAATGCGGATAAACCTAATATCTTCACAGAATGCTATCAACAAACACTATCTCTCCAAAACATCTTTTAAGTGTAATAATCACAAGAATTTTGCATAATGGGATACAAAATATGGTAAAAAACAAACAAACACTTGAACCAATCATTAAAGGAACTTACCAATGCAAGGGCTGTGATAAGCAGTTGTGATACTGGTAGAACTTTGAAGTAGAACCTGATATTTGCTGCACTAAACATTGGTGTCTGATATAAAGTCTGCACAGCAATCTATAATCATGACTTCCCAAGTTCCATATATAGTGTATAATTTATATTGCAGACAAAACTTGGGCTTTTGTTTAAGGGTGGATTTTTTATAATGACCGTAATAAAGATGCCAGAAAAAAACAATATCATGAGCTTACACAAGCAACGTTCAACATGGGCACATGTTATCTTATACAAATGTATTATATACTGTCATTAATATATAGTGTAATACATTTAAACATAGAATGGGTAAAGCATACAGCATATAAAAAAGAAAAGCATGGAAAAGCCAGCGTGTTAAAGTTCATATGGGAATTGAAATACATGCTACTGATGCTATTTAAGAGTTGCTTAACCCCATTCACACACTGGTAGTAAGTTGCCTCCTACAGGCTTTGCATAGAAAGAAGCTCTCTGGGTCTTCTGTAAATGCATTTCTAACTGCGCACCACAGGAGCTTTCAGCACTGGCAATACCTTCATTTTTTATCACAATTCATATATATATATGGCCCCAGGGCCAAGGCACTGAAAAGGTTGCTCTAAAGACTTCTGGCGGAAATGTGTAGCAAATGAAGTAATCTACATGGGGAATTGCTTACATTTCCTCTGTTTTTGTTTTACTTGAAATAAGTAATGTGCATTGTCAGCTTGTATGATAATTTTCAAAGAAGGGAGAAGTCCTGGAAATAAATGTTTATTTTATGTAGAACAGTGCCAATAAATCAGTAGTGTTGAATGAAGAAACCCTTACTTACAGAACAATTATACCCAAATAGCTAACTAATCAAAGACTTGCCATGTGCCAGGCCAATAGTGGAGCTCCTTACGTTGTATTGTTGTGAATCAGAGAACAGTGTAGGAAACTACTCTTCCCATACAACTTCCCATCCCGTTGAATCTGTTGAGCTTTAAACACAAGCACAGGTACATCCTGAGCAAAACTTTACCAAGTCAGCAATACCATGCACAGCACGCTGTCACAAGGTAGCAAGCAGGACATGTGTTAACACAATCCTCTGTGGCGGCAGCCTTAGCTACAGTGCTACAAGTTTCTAGAAACGGTGTGTTCAGAGGTGGGCCTGCAAATATATGGCTCCCAGCTGTCTTCAGGTTGGGTGTCTCTCTATCTGAAGAGTTGTTCTGTTGCCAGTTGAGCCATGTCCAGTATCTGGAAGATGATTGTGGAAGTGTAATTTCCCTTTTGGGAAACTGATAGCACACCCAAGATGTGAAAATTATATTTTAATATCATTCAGTATATTCTATACTATGTAAAAATCTGTGCTTCACAGTGAACATGGTCCAAAAGTAAAAATCCATTGCATTTATTGAGGTACAGTAGCTAGTACTGTATGTGGCTTCCTAGTTAACATAGTTAACAGTAGCGCAACTAGGCATACATATGGTGGATGTGTGTGGATGAAATAAAAGATAGCAACAAACCTATTAGAAATCCAGTTACAAGACTTTGGTGTGTTCTTTTAGCAGTTTTGTTATCAAAACTTGCAATGCTATCCTCATGCAAATACAAACAATGTATTATTATTATTATTATTATTATTTATTTATTTATTAGCAGATGCCCATTTAGCCAGTGGTTTCATCCGCACTCTTCACCCATGCACTGTAGCAGTGTGATACGCTTATATATTCTAAATACTTATAGAAAACAAACATATATTTTCTGAAAATAATGCGATGTATATTCCTGTATCCCTGACCTGAATATATGAATCAGTTAAAAAGGAAAAGATCACTGAGCCGCATGGTGGTCCTTGCATACCTGGTCAATGGAAAGTATGATTACTCTTACTACTTGTCTCTTCGGGATGGCATAATGAGGGCCAGGCAAGGTTGCATCACTTTAGCCTAGAGTGTTGGAATCCAGAACAGTCACAGTATGTGATGTTAAAAGTCTGTGATGTATGCAAAGAAAATAATGAGAGATGAAAGAAAGGGGAAAAAAAACTAATTATGCTTGATATTTTCTGTTTATCTTTTCTTTAATGTTTTTGGACCCTTTTCAGTTTAACAAGTAGACTTGCTTTGGGAATGTTTTTAATCAAAGTCTACCCTCATGTGTTTGTACCTACCTCAGCATATAGAGTCCAGAGAGATGTGGTGCTGAACTTTTTATGTGCTGTTAATCCTGCACTAAATCAATATGGAAACTCAGTCGTCAAAGCTGCTGGTTCTAGGGTATCACATTGTGAGTGATTGTGGACAGTGGGTGGATCTTATTAAAGCTTTGTTATAAGCGAATTGATAGCCACCAAATATACACCCTGTGTGATGCTGTGATGTGATTTAAGAGACTTTTTGCTAACACGGAAGCCATTAGATGTGAGGTCTACCAGAGATGTGAAACATGTCAGCAAACTCCAGAATAATTCCATAATTATGTGCAAGGGCACTGTTTGCTTCATATCGTTAAAAAGCTGACTTTTAAAGTCCTGGGAATTGAAGCCTGGGAAAAAAAAGCCAAGTGTATCAAACAAAGTCAGCTTCTGCAGATATGAGTTGTTGTGTAATCATTGTAATATCTTTAGTTTTTACTGGGACAGGAAATAAAGGACTACATCAAATTACTGCAAGAGCAGCTTCCAGTAGCATTACGAGAAAACATATACAAGAGACAGGCCTATTAAGCAGCTGCAGTGCAAATCTTAAGTAGTTTGACAGCTTTTAACAAATGCATTAATTTATATGAGCTTCTGAATAAAAAGAATGAAAGCGCTTGACAACTAAAGGTGTTTGAAATGGTATCTGAAATTAATGTTTTTTTTAGGTCTCTACAGGAGACAAGATAAGATCAATGCCTTTTATAAAAAAATTAATGTATGGGCCTCACTCAATGCCATGGATTTGGCGGACTGGCTGCCTGAAAATAGATGTCTGCTGGGGGTTAATGCAGTCTGGACCAAGCTTTTTACAATTAAGAAACTGGTTTTCAGTGGTCCATAGAGGTCCCTAGGGTGCCTGCTTTTTCCTGTTGTTTCAGCAATCTGGAATGCAGTATTAAAACAGTCTGGTCACCGCCCATGTAAAAGTTAGATGCAAAAGTTTAAAGTGACTCATACATTGTTAATGTTTATAGTTTATCAAATTAAAAAGTAAAGCCAAATCTTTGAAAGATATTGTATGCTGTATACTGCATCCGTGTTGCACTGTACTGCAATGCCATTCAACAAATCTTAAGTCTTTTTATTTTAGTGCCTGGTGTGCTGATTTATTAGTAGAGAATACTACAAGACAAAAAAAAAAATGGTGCCATTCCTTAATTTATAGATGCACTTTATAGAGCTGATTTTTAATCTTGCTTGAGATGGGAACAGTTCAGTTTATTTTAGCTATTGTTATTTAGCTATTGGTAGTTAAATGTGTGTTTTTTTTAAATTTTATTTTATTTAAGTTTGCAGGCAATTTAAAAACCCTATAGAAAATGCATACCAATACTTTAATGGAAGTTAAGCGACACAAGCCAGTGCCAAAGAGACTGCCATGGTCTTGAGTACTTTTTCCCCAGGGCCGAGTTGTTTATTAATATTGTGTTTCTGTTCTGGCATTTGCAGGGAGATATCCAGCAGCTAATGATTGTTCCAGACCACAGGGCAGCCTATGATTACTGTGAGCACTACAGCCCAGACTGTGAATCACCCGCCCCTGACTCCCCGCAGTCCCAGGACCCAAACCCGGACGGATATGTAAGTATTACAAAACAACAGCCGTTTCTTATGAGGACTGGAAATGCATTTTGGTAGCACCATGTTCACTGTTAAAATACAGGGTGTCACATAAGCGAGGCATCAATGGCTAATTGTTAATATTGATAATGTTGATGTATGGAGCAGATAGTCAATGGGATGTGGCTGCCAGATTTAACACATAACATCCTAATGTGCATATACAGTACTTTATATGATATTGCCTGTAATACCTGACTTATGGGCTGCCCTGTATTCTCTTCTTTATTCACTCCTTCTCCTTCTTCTTCTTCAAATTCTCTTTTTGCAGTTTTAATATATACAAGTTATTTTTTTCTATCGTGTTATTTTATTTTTCATTCTAGTCTTTTAAATGACCTGCTTAATAGCCTGCTCTCCATGCTCTATGTAAGGTATCACACATTAAACCACCACAACCCTTTACAAAACCCAAAATACAAGTTTAAAAAAAACTCATTTGCATAGTAATGTTTTAGTTTTCAAAACTTTTTGCCATGATAATTTCCTTTGGTAGTATCCCACAGTAAATCATCTGTTTTGACTACAAGAGAGTGCGGAGCATAGAACTGTATATTTAAATGTCACTTTAAGCTGTGTCAGAATAAAATTAAAACAATTGTTTGCCTGATTTACTCGTGGTTACAAGACACATACCAAGTAAATGTTACATTATTAGCACTGGTATTGCATTTAGGCAATGTAACACTTCATTGAGATGGCTTTAACACTTACAGACTATAAAATAAAGACAACTATTGAGTGACTTCAGTAAAAAAAATGCTGTATATTGCTAGAATGATATTTAATGCTTCTTTAAGCTTGTACCTGTAGGTACCATGCCAGGAACTGGTCCACAGCCATACAGTTATGTGCGGTACTAAGCCAAATTAAATCATGTTGACTTTATTGCAAATATAGTTTGACATTAACATAAATCTCAGATATTCCAAGTTAGCTTGCTCTCAGGGTTTCTTCAGATTTTACAGTGCTGCATTCAAGACAAGGGCACTGTTGCTTTTACCTTTCTGAAAGTACTTCTAAGTTGTTAATAGGGAGACTTGCCTGGACCACTACAGGTAATGCAGGCCCTATTTAATTCACAGTATAATGCAGAGCCCCATTTCTGTAAAGCTATAGGATTAACTTTCATTAAGAGCGTTTAGCCACATCTAAATCAGACACTGCTAAATAGTCTTCATCTGAGGGTCAAAAAGCATGCTACCTGCCAAACCAATTCATCTTAACAGTGAATATATGTTGCTAGTTCTGACATTGGATCAATTGAATACACCCTGACCAGCATCAAGTGGAATAAAGTGAAATCCATTCACTATTCCAGATCTGAGCTTTAGTGTGGAGTGGGAATGCAATTGCAGCAAAATATCTTATTTGCAGTCTCCAAAAAGATTTGCGGGTCCAAAAGTCATAGGCGGTGAGTTTTGTGCATGGAGCAGGGTAAACGGCGCCCAACCCTGTTGCCTGGTTCTATTCCAATGCCTCACATGCTCCTCTGTAGCTGACAAGAGCTGCCTGATAACACTGACAGGCAGGTCCTTACTGGTTTGGGAACCACCTGCGCTTGCCTTATAAAGCACCTTTGTCTGGCTCAGGGCATTCTTCCATTCATAGCTCTAATATATTTATTTTTTAAAGTAAATTAGAAAAGGCAAAGTAAAAAAAGCTATAAATGCTGCCTCTGCTGCTTCACTAGTCTGGACTAGCTTTCAAAAAACAGACGTGTCACCCGGAAAGCCTTGATACAGACACCAGTAACCTTAAGAGGCACCTGAAAATGATCTACCAAACCTGTGAACGCACAGAAAATGACATCATAAACTGGACAATTTGTGGTCTTCCAGAAAACAACTAGTGTAACAGCTGTTTAGTTTACAAAACTACAAGTGTCACCTGAGGTAAATAGCATGTCCGCGATAGGTCTTAATACTCTGGGACTGATATGGGCTTTTAAAAGGGAACAAATCAAGTTGGACTGGATGTGTGTCATAACAGTACAGTTTATTAAAAGAAAAATATATTAATTAAAAAAGCCTTCCAGTTAAATGTAGTGCAGCCTTCATAAATCTTAAAAAATGTCTATATTGTCTAATTGCCTCCAAGCAAGTGTAGCAACACAAGAAAAATTCATGGAACGTAGGCTGATATAAAATTCCTTGAAACTTCAGGACAGACTGTGAGGTACAGGCTACACTTCAGCTTGGGGCTGTGCTGTTTCGGAAGGAGGCCTCTGTTTCACCCATGTAGCACAGAAACACAAGAATGTTTAATAGCACACATGGGTTGCTTATACTGTTCTATAGGGCCTGACTCACAACTGCAAGGACTCTTTTAAGGAATGTTTTGCTAAGGGCTATTTTTTAAAGCCCCTTTTAATACGTTTTATAATTTGTTTATTTATTTTTAATACTATTAATCTACGGGAAAACACATCTTAAATAGTCATTCAAACAGTCTTGAAAGCTTTGTGCTGAATTTATGGGCGTACGTGAATTACGAACCCCATGGCCAACTGTGCTGTATTGCTGAAACTCAATCCAGCCAGCTTCCCATTGCTGGGGCTGCAAATGGAGGGACAGGAAATAGCTGATCCTCTGATGATAATAGTTGCACAGCTGTCTGGTGTTTACAAACAGGGGAGTTTTTCTTCCAGCAGGGTAATGAAAAGAAGCAATACAGAGATGCGTGATGTATTGCTTTCTAATCTGGGAGAACTTTGCAATATAGAGTTTAGTTCTAGGTCCCTAGATTGTTTTTCTTTGTAAATTTGGTACAATCAATTGAAGTCACAGTGTAAACTTACAGTTCATATCCATTACAAACATTCCTTCATGGGTCATTCCAGCTGAAGTGGGCCAGAGTTTCTTCATTTGTGGTTGATGATATGTAAACCAGGTGTAATGGTAAAAGGGTCCCCGTGTAGGTATTGTGTGTGCATGCATAAAAAAGAGCTGTGTAACTGTAAGAGCTGAACCACATTATGAAGTCATCAAAAGCCATGTTGATGACTTTTGACCATTTTTCTCTATGTGGGGGTGACCTAGACAGATAACATTTTTATAATTTCAAAGCTTGTTTGCAGGGCTTTCCAGACAACAAATAATGCATTGAAACAAGTCATTGACATAAGGGGATGAGCAGCACCCATTGGTCAAATTGAGCTCATGCAACCAGGTGAACACAGCACTGCAGTGAGGAACTCATCTTGGTACTTTATCAATTTCAGGACGATGACACCTATTACTACGAATACCCATATTACGAAGACATGGATCTCGGTGGGAAAACTACTACCCCTGAACCGAAACCTGATGAGGTAGCAGGACCTGTTTCAGCAGTGGAAGAGGTAAGGACTCGCTGAACTAGAATCAGGAACAGTGTTTTTGAAAAAAAGCTTCTACAGTGTACAACTACTTTGCTGTGACATTTCTTTCTTTTTTATAGGACGTATTGTACAAACCCACTGAAGAAGAAACAACAGTGATCGAAACAAAGCCTACGGGGAGCATATCCAGAATATGGAGAGTATGAGGATCCTGAGGAGTATGAGACATACAATGAATATGAAGATGGGGAAGGGGGGAAAAGAGTAAGCGAAGGCACAAATGTGGACCAAGGAGCAAGAGTGAACATTGGAACAAATGTGGATCTGGGATCCCGAGTGGATCTTGACTCAGGAGTCGACATGGGGACAAATGTGGACCTGGGATCACGAGTGGACTTAGGATCCAGAGTGGACATGGGGACAAATGTGGACCTGGGATCACGAGTGGACCTAGGATCCAGAGTGGACATGGGGGCAAATGTGGACCTGGGATCACGAGTGGACCTAGGATCCAGAGTGGACATGGGGACAAATGTGGACCTGGGAACACGAGTGGACCTAGGATCCAGAGTGGACATGGGGACAAATGTTGACCGAGGATCACGTGTTGACCTGGGATCCAGAGTTGACACAGGGACTGATTTTGACATGAGTACACACACTGACGACATTCATACTTCAACAGTAATCATTTCACAGAATGGAACTGAGGTGAGTGCTCTTTAACCTTCACTGTTTTGCATTCAGGAATGTTTTATAGGGGCTAGGTTGATAGAAGCAGGCTGAATCACTTGCTTTCCATGCTTTATGCCTCTGATTGTCTGATTCTGTATCAGGTGTAATTCATTGGGTGTTATCCCCTCAATCCCCAGTGAACACTAGCCCACATCGTAAAATCAGCACACAATTGGTCACATAAAAGAGGTGCACAGCTGTGTTAAACACTCGCTGTGAATCATTGATGCTATCAGTATGTGAGACGCAAACCATTGCCTCAATATGCAAACTGCTGGTGATCACTATATATTTGTTATAAACCACTTGTATACACATCTCCAGATCCCCATGTTTTGTAAGGTTAAAATGAGGACAGTTCTCTTACTTCATGTCTGTTTCCCGTGAATTACAAAAGCTAGAATATTTTTCATATGGGATATGTTTTAGGATATAACCATGTTTATTTATTAAAATGTAATGGTGTATATTCTCTACCACAATGCTCTGTATTTACATATCCAGACCCAAAGCAGAGGTGAATCAGGCTCAGCTGGGCATGGAGGTACTGGGCAAGGAGAGTCCTCGGAGGGGGAGGATTTTACACAAGAAATCCTTAAGGAGTTTGGCAAGGAAGATTACTATACAGAGTATGATTA
This sequence comes from Acipenser oxyrinchus oxyrinchus, assembly GCA_030684275.1. Lineage (NCBI taxonomy): Eukaryota > Metazoa > Chordata > Actinopteri > Acipenseriformes > Acipenseridae > Acipenser > Acipenser oxyrinchus. The sequence goes on along the minus strand of JAGXEW010000142.1, from coordinate 381,760 downwards.
TGGTGACGGTGACCAAGATTTTGGTCCTGTTTCTCCCGCCCAGACCGATGATGAGTATAGCCAGGTTTGTATTATTCCTTCTCTTGATTCAACAAGGGATCTTGCTTTGAAATGCCTCGCTTGTCTGTTCCCAGGATGCTCTTTCAAACAATATGCTCTGTTCTCAATGATTCATCCCTAGATTGTTCTCCACTGCAGGTTGTTCCTAAACGTTTTGCTTAAACAAGATTACCATGAAGTTCTTATACATCCATTTAAAAAATATATTTATATTCACTGTACTGTACTTGCTTCTACCTAAGACTAAAGATTTGTATTTGCTGTCTGGGGAGCCATATTGGGGAGCTAAAGGGCTACATATGGCTCAAGAGCCATCCATTGGACAGCCCTGGCATAGATCGATCTGGGAAAGGAATGCTGTGGGGTCCAGAGTAGGCTTTATTATACAATATGTACCCTACTGAAAAAACATAGGACTGCAATATACAAAATGCTTCTGAGTCCCCATGCTCTTTGACAGATACAAAGAGACCCTTGCTAGAGCTGCTACTGCTGGTCATATCCAGTTATCAGATATTATTCTGTTTAGATGTGCGTATGTTGATTAAAATGGTGAAGTCATACAATTTGTTTTATATATTGTAGGTTGACGGAGCAAGGGGAAAAGGGACAGAAAGGAGAGCCTGCCATCATTGAGCCTGTAAGTATTGTTATTATTACTGATTGCTTGTATTCATCGTTATCATATCCAACTGGTGAATAATACCTGTACTTGTTGTAATTGATTATCAAGCATGTGAAAGGAATTAATCAATGGTAACCAGTACAAAACTTGAACAAGAAGCAACTTGGTTTCAACAAGGGGCTGTTACAGTATTGTCCCAAGTTTTATACTGTAAAGTAACTAAAAATTTGCCTTTGACATTACCTTTGCACTGACTCCAAAATAAGGCCAGGCGTCTTAAACCACCAAAGCTTATTTTTGCTTAAATAAATGCTAATCTTTTCAAGAAAGCAATTATCACTTCCCCCTGCTAGAAAACTATGCAGCAAAAAGCAAAGCTGACAGCTCATAAGTCATATAAGTAGTGGTCACTCATAAGACATTGGAGAGCATAATTTTGGGTTGTTTTGGGTAATTCCTTGATGAAAAAACATGATCTTCATCAGTGTAGTTCAGCTGAGGTGACCCATAGGGTGCACAATATTTGACCTGTTTAGTGTAAAGTGCTTGAATGATATAATCTGTTTCAAGTTGTGAATGTGGACCCAGAGATGAAGAGAAAGCTGTGACGCTTGCATTGCCCCGTCCCTCCCCTCTGTTTAGGGTTATAAATAGGATTATATATATTCTCGAGTCCTAGAAGTCTTCTTAAATTATCTTAAGTTATTCTGCGGCCCTGAGAAAGCTGTGTGTTGTCTGCTTAATGCACTTTTTCACCTCAAGGTTACACGCCTGGCAATATGCAAACATAAACATTTGTACAGGGAGTTTATCCAAACTGCAGCACTGAAGGGTTCTCAGTTGTCACTACTGCCTAAACAAAACTGTGCCAGAATAAATAATGCTAAATTTCAAGGATGTTAGTAACATGAATGGATGCAGCACAGCTTTCACATCTCCAACTTTTTTTTTACAAAGGGTGTGGTTAGTTTCAGATGGTGATAAGTTGCAGAAATTCTGCTGCATTGGGAAACAGCTTCATACTACTCATTTCATACTTCTGTTTTTGTTCATACGACAATAGGAACCTGGTGTAATATTTGGGATGTGAAAAGTGGTCAAGTATTATAATCTGATGCTATTTATACTAGTCAGAGCCACTAAGATATAACTACTTCTTCCCAGAGATGCTTGAATTTGGTTGGGTGTGGGGATTAAGCCAGAATTCCTATAGTATTTGAAAAGAACTCAGAGGATAACAGCGCTATCCATAACCCTTAGACTTCCGTCATGACACAATCCTGTTTCTATCCATGAGGTGGCATAGTCTTGTACATTCATGTAATACATTTTAAGGGTATTTCATTTCCACAAAGTAGACAGGACTCATCCAAAGAACAGGCTAACCAACCATCTTGAGTGGCGGTAGACTCCCTTTGACAGAATTCCAGTGTGGCGTGTGAGAACTTTGTTTGGTGTTAGAGCCTGCAGTGCTTCTTTAGAAGACACTAAACCATGGTTTGCTTTGTTCACATTAAACTATCCCACGGAGCAGAATAAACATGAATTTTTCTGCCCAGTTGAGCCCCCTGACAGACTTATTTTCCCATGGAGTGGAACCATTTGGAAAGGAGCAAGCACGCTTTAAGGTCTGCACTAGAAAAGCATATACAAATAATACAGCTGCCATATTGCATTAAACAAAGCGTTCACACTGCATACCACATGTGTACTTTACCACCCACTGTGAGTTAACTGCTGTCTCAGTACCTTTTGAATTCCTTAAAATGTATTACTGTTGATCTGCAAATAAACTACAGGGAACCCTTAGTCAGTGGCTCACTGTGAGCCAAGGGCTTGGATTTTATTACTGTATGTTAGTTTTATGTACACAATTGCGCTGAGTTTATGGGTATAATTGGCGATTTGCACTCAGAAACAAATGTGTTCCACTCTTTGGCTAAGTAACAAATGTATAGCTCAGGCCACACACACTCGTAGTCAGCCTGGCTATTCCTAATGTATATAATGTACAGCTTATCCTTCCATAAGCTTTATTTTATCAGTATTTTTATTTAAACAGTAAATGAGCTTAACATTGTCCACTGTTATGCAGTTGAACAACTAGGATACAAGAAAACAATAAAGAACCAGTTTAATTGGACAGCCTTTCTCCAGTTGCAATCAGAGAAGCAGTGTGATTGGAGAGTCTATTCCTCAACTGATATCTTCAGTGTTAGAAAGCAGATCAAGTTTATATGGAACATGTGGGTTAGAAAGGCATTTAAGTCTAATGTAAAAGCAGCAGGCTTTCAATAATAAATTGGTCATATATTTTCCATATTTACAATTATTAAAATACTCCTCGTCTAATTCTTAAAGCTGTTGAAATGCTGTCAGTGCCCTTTCAGCCACAAGAAACAAAGCTTTAAGATGTTTTCTGGCTCCCGACATGCTGAAGCATGAATTCATTAAAAATAGAATGTAGTGAAAAGAGACTGCAGGGTTTGTCTTTCCGAGAGCCGGCAAGGTGTTTTTTTTTTTAATTCGTCTTGCTGTATCATTATAGGCATCCCACTTTACTATTTGGTGCCTGTGAATTGCAATGTCTGTACAGGTAAACAAAAAAGCCTTCAAGAGAAATGGAAACCGCCCACTGCTGTGTTACAGTTAAGTTTGGTACCTGGATGCAGTACAGAAGAGAAAAGAATGTGCTTAATCACAGCATATTATTTAACCTCATAAGCACAGTAAAAAGAGTCTTGGGTATTCATTTATTTGCTGCGGCATCAAATAAGGCATCATAATAAATACTTTTATATAACGTATGGTTGGAGGATTGCTGCGTTGGCAAGTCGGAATGCTTCTGTGTATTTTAATATCACTATTTCTTTATGGCATAGTTATTACTGCCATAAAGAAAGTCCCTTGATGTTTTGGGAAAGATCCAAATAACCAAAACAATAACCAACAGATGCATCAATAATCCAATAGCTATACATGCTCGTTTTCCTGTAGACCTATCCAAGCCATACTGAACTGACTGTGATTAACTTCACTGTTGATACAGATAGCATTTTTGTTTTTTTATGAAAACGATCTGTCTTTGGTATCTTAATACCTTTTCAAGTTTCAAAAAGAAAGGAAAAAGGGTGTAATGTTGACAATAATATATCACCTGGAATTATATTAAACAAGTTGACGTAGTAAAATGGATCGGCCTGTTCTTCTGAGCACTTCTCTTCACCTCTTCTCTAATCGTGTAATCTGACCCCGCACATGTTTTTGACATGAATTACCATTATCATTTTTGTCAAAACAAACTTGATAGAAATGTTCTTTGTTCTTTTCTTTTCCAGGGAATGCTTGTGGAAGGTCCCCCTGGTCCTGAAGGCCCAGCTGTAAGTAACATGTTCTCTACCCTAAAGGAACTACACCCCTCCCTCGCTCCCTCCAAAAAAAAAGAAACACAATTTGCATACAGCTGCAAAACAAATCTTAGCATGTCTATATATGAGCTCAGAAAACTATTATGTTTCACAACAGTTGAGATCAAAAACTGCTGCCATGACTACGAGTAACCCACTACTGTATAGATACGGCAGAATTGTAGAATGTAGATCTATATTAAAAATTGTTACAGCTGTTCGTAAGTCTTGGTCTACATCCAGAATCTACCTTCGCTGGCACAGATCCCACAGTGTGTTAGTAACAGTTAGTTAAATCCCTTGTTCTTGTGTCTTTTTCACAGGGTCTCCCAGGATCTCCTGGTCCCACTGGTCCTCCTGGTCCAACCGGAGATCCAGGTGAAAGAGTAAGTAATCCATAACCCAGAACTGAAACACACTCTCAGAAGATCATGAAAGAGGTCTTGACTCCTGGTTGTCCTTTGTCTAAATACATTAGAAACTTGTTGTCTTTCTGAAAGGATATTATATGTTACCAGTTTAACCAGTTAAATAGGTCTCTCTGCCCACAAACCCCGGTTGTTTCTTTGTTTGGTCCTCCTCCTCCCTGCCTTCACCCTGCAGCGTGCCTTGTCTAAGGGGAAGGTGGCCCCAAGTGCCACTTGTCCTGCCCGCTGGCCGAGTCATTCTTAATCACTGTATTGCATTCATCTTAGCTCGGCCGGCATAGGGGCTGCCTTCGAGCTCCGATGGGTAAGGCCATGGACCAAATTATAATGCGAATGTATCATGTTCATGTCGGGCATAACTGTTTTCAGGCATATCTTTCGCAATCAAGAAATTGTTATTTTCTACTACTAGGTGTGCGTCTGCTTTCCCAATTTTCATCTTCTCTTTAGTGCTACAAAAACAAACAAATACAATTGACTAGTTTGCAGCAGAAATGTAATTAGTCAGAAGCAGAGAAGATTGTTAGTAATGGATGACGGTTTGCGGCGCCTTAACTTAAAATTCATTCCCAGCTGGCAGTGAGGTCAAGTGGAATGAATTTTGGACCAGCTCTTTAAGCAGTAAACCTGTCTTGGACATCTAAGAAAACAGATTGGAGGAAAGCATTTACCTACTGAAGTAATCAAGTTCAAAGATTTGCATAACCCATGCGTTCGCTACCAATAACTGTCATGATGACAAAAGCTTTCATCACATCCTCATATTACACTGTATGGGTATAGTCCATTAACAGTGGTGACAACTGATTGATAAACAACGCATTGAGACATGGAGGACGGTGCTGGGTTTAGTCCTAAAAGCAATGCCTGTTTATAATCTATTCTCTGCTACGAGCATATTGTTGACAGTAAAGCAGTCTTCCTATTCTCTTTTTTTAGTTAAAGGGCTCTGAACTACCCTGAGCTTAATGCCAGCTATGCTGTTTGACAGCAGAAACCCTTATTCATCCAAACACTGCAACGTTTAAAAACATCAAATATCAAATGTGCCCCAACAGTGTAAAAAGCATGCTGTTCCTTCTAAGAGAAAAAACTAAATATATCACCTCATTGTTGTACTTGAAGTGTAATTGATAGCATAAATCATCATGTACCAAGATGTTACTCTGTAGCTTCATATAATCATGCTTGTCTCACCTTTTTTGACAGTAATAGACAGCCATGTTTACAGTTTCTCTTATGCCTCTTTTCCACTGTACAACCGAGTTAGGAGGAGTCGCATGTAGACAATGAACACGTCGAGTCGCATGTAGATTGTGCGTTACTAAGAGGGGCTGTATTTGAGTTGAGAATGGTGGATCCAGAGGTTATAAGGTGTTTGTTCTTCATATATAAATACAAGCGCCCTCAGCGTACCAAGGCTGAACTTTTCTCTCCTCCAAATCGCTGCAGGCCATGTTGTTTGTATTCCTCGAGTGTTTTGACTGAATCAACGTAATGATGGAAATCAATAACCGCACCCCTGCTCAGCGCCGAGCCACAATCAGATGTGTTGTGAAGCCAGCTTCACGGTTTAGTTCTCGCTGTGCTCAACAAAATAGCCCGTGGAAAACCACCCGGGGGCCCTCACGGCTTGGATGTGCCAATGGAAATAGAGGTATTAGAGTGGGTTTCGCCTCTGGTATCATTGGGCTGATTGTCAATAAGGTGCAGTATGTAATGACTGAGAACCGAGAGTTAAACTCTGGGTCTCAATATGGAACTGAAATGACATAACTGCAGAAGTGCTGATGTAGCAGAAAGTTTTTAAAATAGTGGTACTGTACTACCTGTATATGCACATATTGCTAATAATTTCTACACCTGTGTGCTTACTATACTCCACTGGAACTGTGTGAGGTACATTGGAATACAGTGGCAGAAAACAGACACTTCAAATACATGTACAGTACAGTAGTAGAAATATGGAGCCCACCAAAGTGGACACAAGGGAAATAAAAAGTGTTTACTGTATAAAGAATATTTCGTTTCAGCTTTCAGTTTTAAATGAAACAAATGAAATTAGCAGCACAGAGTTTTCCATTCAGAAAGGTCTAGACTTGCTCTGAATACTGAACAGCTGGTGTTGGATGACACACCTTGCTGGATATCTCACTATCATTGTGCTTTTAGGTGTTAAAACACATCATTCTGATAATATACGCCAATTTAATGAATCTTATTGTCACAGTACCTCAATCATGGAAAATCTGCCCATGTGGAATGATTTCCAAGTCCTGTCCAAATATCTTACTATGTGTTTTGGACTGCCATCTGGTGGTAGTAACAGCACACTGCAAGTGTATGGAGCATTTGTAATATGCCAAGCATATTTTGCATTGAGCAGTACTAACTGAGCATCGTTTTGTGTTGCTTTTGTCAGGGTCCGGCAGGGCGATCAGGTCTTCCAGGTGCTGATGGATTGCCAGGACCCCAGGGACTGTCCTCATGCTGCCTGTGAGTATTCACATTTTAAAACATACTTTAAACTGTCCAGATACTGGGGAGAGAAGCCCTTTGTTGCATGTATTTTTAGCATTTTGATCAGTGGACAGTAAAATAGCTTGCTCATTAATATATATATTATCTCAAAGAGCCAGCTGCCCAACGTTTTGATATGTTGTACATATCTTTCTTGAGGGAGTTGTGTTTAAAAGAAATGTCACCTAATATTTTTAATGTAAGTTTAGTTTATTCCTCAGTAGCTAGCCACTCAAAGCATATTGTGATTTAAGGTACAACCCCTAGTTTAGGTGTGTATGTTGCTTTGAAATGTTTATTTTTATAAAGTAAAAACTCCCGATAATGTGAGTTCCATGTTGCTGCTTTCTCCCTGATACTGTGTTGCCCCCTAGTGGATGCTAAACACATTGTTAATGCTAATGCAGTTTTGGCACGCGCACGTTTTAAAACCCCAGCCCTGAATCAAACCCATAATCTCTCCCTCCTAAATCTTTGTTGCTCACCAAAGTTACTTTCACTGGCACCGTGTTAAGCAGCCCCCTTGTGTACACTGTACTCTTTCACCTCTTTGAAAAAAAATTGTTCACACCCACTTGGCCGACATTAGACAAAAAAAATATAGACGAAAATGCAGAGGCGCTTATGCTATTTGTTATACACTTGTGCCAGATCGCGCTGTACTATAAGTCCTAGGCTTTGAAAGCGTTGTTCGATCAATGAGATAAAATGACAGTCCTGTAAATTCATTTCATGTTAGTGCAGCAGGGCTTCATGGAAAGCATGATGTAGTTTGGCTCTACTTTTGAGGTCTTTGTGCCATGCTGAGTTCTTGTCCGACTGCCAGGTAGAGAAGAAGCTGGTGCCACATCTTATCATGGTACCACGTGAGACATTCGTTAATGGGTACTCTATACCACAACCTCTTGGGAAAGAACTAATAAACCTCTCCACCATGTCCAATTAATTCATGTCTTCCTGTGACAAAAAGCTTTCTATTTATTCAGGTTTTTATCTTGTTTTATATATAAAATCTGTTGCCAGACTAGACTATTCAAAGCATTCAAACTGGTCATCTGCCAATGTTGTCTAGATCTTGTAATATAAATTAGATCACCGATGATATTCCTGCCCTGCTGTTAATTCTCAGAGCTTTAGTTCTGGTGTTTTGCTGGCAAGTATCTTAAATGCTATCCAGAATACTATTGCTGGCAGTCAACCACTTTGAAAAGTTTACCAACGGGATCTGTTCTGGGCCTGTGATTTAAACAGACCCAAGGCGATCTTAAAGGGGAGAGAAAAGAATACTTTCTTATGGCATGGAGTTCTTGGCTTGGGATGCTAACTGGGCTATTTTCCACACTCTGACTGCAACAAAAAAACTTCTGCAGAATAAATCACTGTGAATCTTGGAGTCTTTAATGGAGAGAACAACATAGCCAACCCCCTCCCCACCCTTACAAAACAAGAAATACACAAGCAATTAAACTGCAATGAAAATGCACTAACTTATTATACTAGGGGCCGTTCCATGTAAAACCTTTTATTTATTTGTTTATTTAGCAGATGCCTTTATCCAAGGCAACTTACAGAGACTAGAGTGTGTGAACTATGCATCAGCTGCAGAGTCACTTACAATTACGTCTCACCTGAAAGACAGAGCACAAGGAGGTTAAGTGACTTGCTCAGGGTCACACAATGAGTCAGTGGCTGAGGTGGGATGTGAACCGGGAACCACCTGGTTACAAACCCTTTTCTGTAACCCCTGGACCACACAGCCTCCTATACTGCTCTATAGTGCTGTTCAATGTGAGCATGTTTATTAAGCAACTCATCTTTATTTACAGTGCAGTTAAACTGCATTACAATACTGTTACCAATTCTCCGTATTTCAATGAACTGTTTTTATATGGGTAAAGAAAGCTTGCACCACAAATACTATAGGTTAGAGGTGAGTAGGAATATTCATTTGGAATTTGGGCACATGTTCTGTCCAGTTGATACGGATTTCAGAATGGAAAACGTAACCTTACCATGCGGCTATGAAGCAATCTTTATTTTACTCATGGGATGCAGGGGCAAATGTCTGAGGAGTTAATGCGGACCTCTGTGTAAAGTGATAGATAGATAGATAGATAGATAGATAGATAGATAGATAGATAGATAGATAGATAGATCGATAGGTTAGTCACTTTCAACCCTGGAGAATAAACCTGTAAGTCCCACATATTTACTAACTATTCATTTGAATATATCTGGGGTGGATTTAAAAAAAATCACAAGCTAACATCTGGAAAAGAGAAAGCCTCCCTTGAAAGAAAAAGTGGTGTTGTCTTGCTGGAGTCTGAGAAATGAATTCTGTTTAAAGAAGAAAGCTCTTCCCTCTGCCTCAGTCATGAGGAACTCATTACGACCGTATTATAACAAATAGCAAGGCTTTCTTGCATTTCAGCAGAGAGCAGAAAACACAGTCTAATCAATCCAAAATGTTTTTTTCAAGGTTGCTGTTTCCAGGCCTAAATTCCCACAGTGGGTGCCTGAAGAACAGTACATTCTGGAGCTCCAAACAGCTTTCCATCATCTGCTACAATTACACTCAAAATCGTTAATAAAGCCAGGGCCGCTCATTTCTTCAGCAAAACTTAATCAAAAATAAAGGGCCTTTTTTATTGTATTTTGTTTTTTATAAAGGGTCTAACAGTTCAGTGGATTACCATTGATTTAATACATTAACAATTCAGTGTAGTTTGCAGTGGATGAGAATCTCGCATGAACCCAGTTTTTTTTGGCACTAGAAAGGCAAACATTGGAAGGGTATGTATGGTAGGAACTACATCATGAAACGTAATTAAATGTTTATCCCCCCTGAGCTGATTCTAGTCACAATAAATCTGACACCTATTATGAGCTTGGTAGAGGGGTGTTTTGATGGTGAAATCGGTTAATTTCTAAAATGTGATCTGGCAGCGTGTTCTACTGTGGGCTTAGTTTAACCCTCGGAATGCCATCAACAAGTATATTTTCCTTTGTTTACTTACTGAAGAGAGTTCTGGAAAGCATGAGATTGCAGATACAGTAGTTAGGCCTGTCCCTTGCTGTGTCTGGCCATGCTACATGGAAATTGAGTTAGATGTCAATTTGAAAGGTATGCTAAATTGCACAATGCTGGTCGGTGGTTTATTATCATATGCTATAATAAGCAATGCTTTCTTCACATATTTTGGGGTCTGGCTATCGTTTTGTTTCTAAAAGGCAAGTGGTGCAGTCCATCCTGTTTCAGCACACTTGAAGCAGTGGTTTAGAGCTCTTATGTTCCACCTCTGTCAGATTCACTGTGCTTTATACCTGAGTGATGCACACAATGCACTTGAATTTCAGACCTAGGTCACACTGACTTGGAGGGGAGTCGCAGTGGTTGGGCTTGGCTGTTGGGGATGACAAATGGGTGTATTGGCCCACCACTGTAAATCTACATCAACTTTTGTGTCAAGGGGCCATTAACCATTTAAACCATCATATCATTTTTCATTTTAAAAAGTAGATTTGATTTAGTAAGCTTAGTTATATTTATATTTTACCTTGTATATATTTAATATTTAACATTCATTTTCACATTCAATTACAGCGGTTTACTATGTAGCAAGATACTGTGAATAATTTAAAAAAAGGGATTTCAGATCTTTTCTTTCTATTTACTGTTTTTAAACATTTTAAACTTTCCAACCTTAATAATAAACCCCAATATATCACACATCTTTAGAACCAACACCACTGCTGACAGCAAACAATGTATTGGCAGGTGATGAGAATGCTTGCTGCTGTCCTATAAATCTGCAGTTTTAATTAGACAGGTTTAATTAGGGCAAATTATTTTAACAAACGTAAATCACATTACGCAAGTAGGGCTATGGACCAGTTGCCAAATCTAATCTTTTGTCCGCTACTCTAGGGATTCTGTTTCCATACATATGCTACCAATAGAGGGACAGTAGAGGAATCTTGGAACGTTATAACAATAAACAAACCACCTCCTGTGAATCTGCAAACCTGAATACAGACTATAACTCAATATGTATGATCAGGCTTCTGATTAAAAGCATGAGGAACTGCTTGTGGTCTTTTCCTTGCACTGTTGTGTACTTGTATTAAACTCTGCCCTTCATTCCTGCAGTTCCGATTTAGTGCAGGGGAGATGCAGGACAGAAGGGACCTGCTGTTTCAGCACAGGAAGCCCAGATGCAAGCCATAATGCAACAGGCGAGGGTAAGTACAATGAAGCTTTCCACAGCAAACGCCTTTCAGATTGTTTTAATACAGGAGTTCTTTTCAATGGAAAAGTCTCTACTTAATAGTGTTGGAACCACCCACCATACAGGAGTAGTGAGATTCCAGCAGTGACCTGTACTGGTGCACTGTCTGCTGGTCAGAGCTGGTGGTTTTCTGGTTTTCAGCTTCCATGCTGGTCCAGGAGACTTGGTGTTGGTTGAGGAGCAGGTTAAGCTGGTCCAAGAGGAAAATAGATCCATTAACATTCCCTTTTCTTAAAATTTCTGCAGTGAAGTGTTTGTTGTCTACACTCCAACATTCATTAATAGGATTTTATAAAACTGCAGGCTGCCTGGTAAGAGGCCGGTAAATATTTCTTCCAATCCCCAAACTTAGCTGGTCACCAGCATGGCGTTGAGACCCTTTTGTATTGGTTTATCGGTGTCGGCTCTTCCTTAGTATAGATTAATCAGTGGTTTATTATCATATTACTTGGGTTATCTGTATTGTAATACTTCTCAGTGTGCTTTCAGATTCTAACGACATTCTCCTTAATTTCACAGCTGGCAATGAGAGGTCCAACTGGTCCAATGGGTCTAACAGGAAGGCCTGGCCCTCTGGTAAGTAACAGGTTTGATTTCATATTTGACATTTTAGTTGTTTGTTTACACAATGAACCATGTACTTAAACTGAACATAATCAAGCACAACTGCTCTGTTAAATTCCCAGTTGTGCTTGCATAGTACTGCCAGCTACAACAGATCACTTTGCTATCCATGTAATAAGTAATGCAGAGGTCCTGTGGGTGTCTGATTACATGTTATTGGACATACATCGTATACAAAATATAATGCACTACCTGAATAGGGATGCCAGCAGAATAGAGTCTACCTCTACAGAAAAGAGTATATTATATTCCCAGGGGGTCCCAGAGTGGCTCACCTGGTAAAAGCACAGCAGTGTGGTGTGCAGGGTGAGTCATACAGCGCAGGTTCACATCCTGGCTGTGCGGAGTCGGGCGGTCTTCGCTGGGGATTCGGGGAGCGTTGCATTGGCTCTGACGCTCCCGTTGGTTAGGGAGGCAAAACCAGCAGGGATTTCTTCTCTTCATCGCTACAGCGGACCCTGCTGGCCAGGAGCCCAGTGAGCTCAGAGCGGGCACCTGCAGGGCTGGCCTTTGTCCTCCAGAGGCCGGTAGCTCGCTGACATCCGCTCTCGAGTTCCTGGGTGTAAAAGAGGAAACTGACTTGGTCGTGGGATCGGAGGACGCCCACTGAATCTTTGTATCTCCTGAGCTGTGTGGGTGAAGAGAAAAGAATCATTGTGTATTGCCATTACACTGCCATTGGAGATCATTTGGTAAGTATTGTGTCCATAGCTTTTAGTATTGTATCAACTTTAGTTTTGTGTTCCCAGGGTCAACCAGGTGTTCCAGGAGTAAAAGGCGATTCAGGAGATAATGGCCCACAGGTGAGTAAAGTAGCTGTTTTAATCCCATACCACTGAAAGATTAAGAGCGCAAACTGCTTTGAATCAGAATATTGTTGAATGCTGCAGTATGTCACCTGTTTTATAAAGGGAGTCCTTAACTATTGAAACTCCCACCAAGGCTTAAAAAAAAAAAACCTCTACTACACATATATTACCGGATTATGGGATTTTTACATTGCTCAAAGTGCCATTGGGGGTAAAAAAGCATGTAAGCACCAATATCATTCTCTGTATTAAACTTTTCTTTTTGTTTTAAATCTAGGGTCCCGTGGCGCTATGGGCCCTCCAGGACCATCAGGAAAACCGGACGAGGGTAAATGAAGTTTTATTTTTATTTAGATTTGTTTTGTAACTGCAGTTTGTAGTCAAATTACTTCCACCACCTGCACACCATACCCCATGTGTTATATATCTGTACACTATTTATAGTATTTTTCAAAGCATGTCATTGACGTAAGGGTAAATGTCTGTATTAAATCAAACACAATGATGGATGCATTTTATAGACAAATATATAGTACCCATGTGTGGGAAATACAGCAAACAATTAAACATGCAATACTCAGGCATCTTATTTGGCTTTCCCTTCCAACTACAGAGTTTATAGTAAACATTTCTGTCACATTCTAATCGAAATTTGAGATTGAGTATTTTACTGGCACTGTTTTTGTTTAAAAAGAGGTTTGAATTTCATTGTGGCTTCATTGAAGCCACAGACAGTGTAATTGACCCATTGTGTTTCTTGGTGAAAATAGAGGCAGTAATCCACTTTACATAAAGGGCCCTGGAAATGAGTGTGCCAGAGCAATAAGAAGCAACACAAATAACTGAATTGGGAACAAAATGTGTTGCAATGCAAAATACCCTAACATCAACAAATGAAATAATAATAAAAAAAGAAAATACATCCCATACTGGAGGTATGCATGCCAGCATGATGCACTTGATTGGTGCCCTGTTTTACAGAAACAAAACATTTCATTTCACGAATGCCATCTGCTATGAGATATTGTTTGTCCCTGTAAAAAAATGCTCAATGTCATGTGACTTAGCTGCCTACTAAAAGCTAGTTTACTGGTGTACGTGTCTCCTAGTCATTAGACAGCTTGTTGCTATCCACACTAACTTATGTTCTTTGATGTCTTGTTGCAGGGTCGAGCTGGTTCTGATGGGGCTAGAGGAATGCCTGGTCAAACAGGGACAAAGGTATTTTTCAAGCTTTCAAGATCATTTTGAGTGTGTGTTTCTCCCCTAATCCCACATGTTAGTAGTTATTCACTTTTGTTCAGTTGCCCCCCAGGTGGCAAATGTTGGCTGCAGCCCATCTGATACAGCCAGCTTTGTACTGGAGGATCTTTTGTAGTAACCCACAGTGTTTATCATCAGTGCCAGTTATCTGTTTTTAGAAATTGGTCAGAACCCAGACAATGGCTGGAAAATTGGAAGCTAAAAACTGTTTGCAATCCAGGTTAAACTGCCAGGCAGAAGCTAGAAGTAAAAAAAGATAACAAAGGGACAATAAAGCTTTTTTCAGGAAGTATTTTCCCTCTGCAGAATAAATGTACATATAATTGCAATAATGCCCACCACGTCTGAAATATGATAGACTGATTTTAAATGGTATTAATGTGAAAGATGTACCATCAAGCATGGTGAGATACCATAATCATAAAAGGAAGGATATGAAATGGCCCAGGCTAATATATACAATTCCTACAGGCTTGGCTGAGAGTTCACATCCCAATAATTTGTAATGTCTTATATTCATAATCACCTGTCCAAAGCAAGCATATGAATCCCCATAGACATAGTTTAATGTACTGGATAGATTTATTTACGCCTGTGTGGCTTAATTTAATACCTAAAACCAGGATCCTTGCATCACCCTTATCTAATTTCAAATTGTGAATACAACTCCACAATACGTTTTTGGTTCAGAGTCAAAACGCTGTCTAGACGCCCTTTATCTTAAGCTATCAGCAGATTAGAAAATCCATTCAAGTGAAAATATGATTTAAAAGACAACTAGGCATGTGATACCTAATGGGGCTTAGGGCTGTGTTTTATGTGCATGGAAATAGGTAAAAAATAAAATAAAACTAATTTAAAACTGTAAAGCTGTAAATAAAAGCCTGAAATCGTCAAAGCTGTGTGGATTGGCTTATAATGCTTACACAATAAGGATTCTGTTAATCAGGAAGGTGCAGGTTGTAAATATTCTGACCTTGTTTACACTGCTGTGCTCACTGTAATGAAACATATGTTGTGTTGTTTGCAATGGTGAAAGGCTTATCTTGGCTTTTCAGTTCATTGAATTACAGTATACTGCAGAGAGTATAAAGCTATCTGGTGTATCTTGATATTTTGCAGTATGTTCTATGTTTAAATTGGTGGTGTGCTTTCACTGAATGTCTGAATAGCAGGGCATCTGTTTTGTTTTACTCCACTGCAAAGCTAGCACCAGTTGAATAACCTGCTAACGTGTTAAGAAGAATTTTAAACAGAATGCTGATTTTAGCTCACATGCACATTACAGTATTTCCAGTTTTGTGCGGAATATTCAGATTTTACTTTTAGGAACTTGGGCAACATTTGGCCACCAGATGGGGTTGTGTTCAGTGAAAATCCAATTTAATTCAAAGGGACCACGTTTACAGGAACCATTGGGTGACAGAGAGCTGTGCAAGCAAACCTTGTGATTTTAACCTTTATGTTCTGTTTTTCTTTTGAAACACCCCTAATGGTTTGTTACTTGTTTAGTGTCATTACAAACACACCTACAACAGTTAAGAGTTACCTTTGTGAGATTGTTTGGCCCCAAACAGTAAATGGGACATATCACATCACATGCTGAATTTGACATAGCTATACAATATGGGGGTTTAACCCTCATAGGCACGGTATATATTGAAGTATTACACACCCTCAATATTGTTCTTCTTCTTCTTTCAGGGTGATAGAGGATTTGACGGGCTGGCTGGTTTACCTGGTGAAAAGGGACACAGAGTAAGCCTGTTCTATATCATTGACCTTTTCTTGTTTTCTTTATTTTACATTTTTTTGAAATATTCGATCTTTTCCACCAACTTTGACGACATGAGCAAGAAATACCAAGGATTACAGTCATCCGCCTAAAGCTAGTTAGTTAATAGAAAACTGCGATTGTGCACACAGTTGAAAAAACATATTGTTAGTTTTGATGAAACTCTCCTGTTATTACTCTCAGGGCCCAATTAATAAAAAACGTAGTTTGTACCACTCTTTCATTGCTTAAATGTCAGCAGGGACAAAAATATATATATACGGGATACTAAGAAATCTCTTGTTCCATGAACTGAGCAGTTATAAAATTGAATTTCTTCATTTTTACAGCTTTGTTATATCTGTACTTACGCCAATAAAAACAAGAGAAGCATATTTAACACATGCAATGATTTGAGTAGGGTAAAACTTTGCTTTCAGTGACTTATTTTGTAAAATCGGCCAGGCCTTAATTCAAACCTGATGTGTTTCCTGATGATTAGCTGGATAGAAAGCTGTTATGTTGGCATTTGGTGGATACAACAATTAACAATAGCATGCTTTTATTCTTGGAGAATGGGACAGATTGACACAATTACTCGACACAGCAGGTATATCAAATAAGTATGGCTCGCCTTTAATAGAAATTCCCCAAATACTAAAATGTGTAACGGTAAAACAAAAGATCCCTTTTACAAAAACCCTGTTCAATTTAGACAGGAATGTATCCCTACTAAGTAAGCACTTCTGTCACAGATTTAGCTGTATTTCTAGTTATTTCATTATTTAATGTTTGCCATGTCTAAAAAAAAAAACCAGCACTGTTATAAAGTAACATAATAAGCACATGCAATGACTAGAATTCAGTTGAACACCTGAGCAGGTGATTTTCTCTGCATGGCTCTTACTTTGTCGATGATGTCATTAGTTGGTTTAATTCATGAATGTTCCATTTCCTGGCTCTCAAGCTGTTCTATTAATAGTCACATTGAGGAATACGTGTGTGGAGGTGGAGCCCAGCTGTTCTATTACTCTTAAAGTAAAAGAGAACCAGACATGTTTTTTTTTTTTTTTTACCCAATTTGCTGTCCAAAGTCTACTTCAAGGATAATCCCCCTGTCTGCTTCTAATTGACAATATTTCCTACCAAAAAATACTTAAATACATGTTTCAGTAATCAGTATTATTATCAAAAGACTGCAGCCAAGACGTACTGTTGTAATATACTGGTGGGCATATCACTGCGTTAGATGAGTGCAGTCCAGCTTTGAGTCCTGCATCATCCTTAATATCACCATGTTTAACCTAAATCCCCTCTGACATGAACTGAAACCACCCAATGAGGCTTTCATGAAACAGATCAAATGCTGATTTCTATGCTTATATATATATATATATATATATATATATATATATATATATATATATATATATATATATATATATATATATATACTGTATATATATTCTCCCTGCTGATTTGATTTTGATTTAGGTTTTGATTTATATGTATAGCTACTGTGCAGCCACATCCATTATTTAACATATGGCAGCCATTAGAAGAAAAGTATAGCTCATGTATTCAAAATTGTGAATAAGGTAACAGCAGTAATGGCCGTGATGTGTCTTATTAGCAGAATACATTATTGGAAAATATAGTAAATTGTTTTCAGACATATGGACCTTGTTTGCAATGCAGTGGTGGCCAGGTACCACTGATATTGTGGTAATACTTTTTGAAAATAAATAATTGAAATGTTTTTCAGCCTGGCTGGGAGGACTACGGTCCTGTATGTATTGATCACTGTGTGTCTTTGTAGGAGACTCTGGTCCAGCTGGTCCCCGGCCCACCAGGAGAAGATGGTGAAAGGGTAGGTTTGTTTTTTCATTTGTATGATATATCAGACCTAATTTAAAGTCCTCAAACTAAATGTAACATTAAGTGATGTGTTTTTTAATTTTTTTAACTCATTTCATTTTTGGTGTAAAGACCTTGATAAATCTGGCCCATCGTGCATCATTACTGTTCCAAACTATGAAAAAGCTCCATCTAGGGATATTTAAATGGTACTGCAAGTGTACTGTAATGATTCTGTTACAGTACAGTGGTGATCATGTTGTGTAAAGAGGTACAACTTAGTAGGAAGTTCCAATTCATTTAGTGTTGGTTTCCATGTTAGAATAAACATTTCATACTTGTAACTACAATGATACAGCATACCAGAATATTTAACATAGATTTTAACATTTAAGATATGATATACAGTTCCAAACCATAGTAGAAATACCCTTCTTTGAAACTATGGGGCCACAAAATTCAAAATGCTGAGTAATAACAAAAGCTTCATTACAGGCATTTTCCTGTAATAAATTCTTCAATTTTCTTTTTTTTTTTTTAGGGAGACGATGGAGAGATTGGACTAAGAGGATTACCAGGTGAACCCGTAAGTGCTATTAGTTGGAATATTTTAAACAAATGGTTCTACCGATACATTAGTACATAACTATGGAAAGGTATTTTCTATGAAGCTCTGCGTCTGTGCGCCTGTTGCACTGTGAAAGTCACTGTAGCAGGGGAGCTGTTGAGATGACAAAGCTGCAAATTCTATAACTTACAGAGAGATGGTTGCCTGCTCTCATCTTGAGTTCCCACCTTCTGAGAGAATGACATATGCTGTTCTGCAGTAACCGCCATGCATGGCATAAGGCAGTCCATTTCTAGACCAGACTGTCCAGGAAGTGCACTCTGAGGTGCCCGGTATGGTGTGAGGGGCCTGGCATAGAATACTGCCACTCTGTGCAGGCGGTTGTTCTTTTGATTTGCACAGCATGACAGAAAGTATTTCTGTATCTCAGAAAGAGCTCCAGGGCATTGGCACTGTATGTTAAACCTATGGTGCTAAGGGGATCCAATAAGTATATATATTTACTAGCAGTGGATCCAAATACTGTTTATTCGAGGTTTTAATAGTATTCCAAAGAGGGCTGTATTTGTAATGATTTAAACCATGGTTATATTTATATGAACCTCTCATTAGATTAATACAATCGGACCAAGGAATATGTCTGGGAGTTTATATTTATGTTTTCATAATGGTATGTTTTGCACACTTTACTGAAGTTTGCCGTGCTTTTACCTAATATAACAGGAGAGGGACTCCTAACAGATCTGAGATCGGATTGCAGACGGCCCTTAAACGAAATCCTATCGAACTCCAATAGAAAATGAAATGCATCAGGGAGCTCTAAATCTGAAGGACCTTAAAAAAGTCCATTTTGTCTGGCACAATTCCATTTCTATTCTAGTGTGTTTTAAAGAGTCATTCCTCTAAAAATAGCTTCTTTGTTCAGAAAATGCTGTCCTCTATTTGATAGTATTAACTTCAACAGAGCAAAGGGAAGCACTTTTGCCAGTTTCCGTGGTTGTGAAACATCTCCTGGCTCATAGCTTGTTTCTCCCGCTTTCACCTTGGATGCACTGTGTCTGCTGCACACGTGAGGCTCAACTATAAAAGAACACTGAGGGCTCTGTGGGTCTTAAAATCCAATAAAGAGAAAACATCTTGCTTTGTTTCCTTATAACTCTGCCAGCCTGTGAAGGACCTGATCTAAGAGTGCATGCATGTATTATATGTTTGGCTTTTTTATTTGGGGGGGGGGTTAATAATATATAACTTTAAATAGTTACCCTGCCCTTGATACTTGTCTACAGCTTGGCGAGACAGTATGCATTTTTCCTCTTCTGCAATAACAGCTTATTTTTGAGCTGTGATTTGAAAAAGACCCACATGTCTTGTCCTCTTCTAAAATCTGAAGGGCATATTGTCTAATCTCTGTTCTGTTTCTGTGCTTTGTTTTGCCACCCCTGTCGTATGTCTCAAGTCTCTCTGATATCTATACGTGTGCCCACAAAGGTACTGACTCCACAGTGCCATCCTGCCTGTTGCCTTCAATGTCTGGGGAGGCATTTGTTGTTTGCATTGAGTCTTCATTCATATGAGCTCACTGACTCAAATCATGTTGCATGTGGCTCCTCTCACACTGATTACAGCACCACAGCCAGTCACACAGAAGTGCAAGTGAACCACTCTGCTTTAAAAGAACTAGATGATAAACTCATACAAAGCGATATGAGTCATGGAATTGAAAATGAGTTTAAAATATAACAACCATTAGCTAATTAACCTGGCTCATTCAAACAGTTGACATATAATATTTAAGCACTCCATTGGTAATACGCTGTGAAGCTTTTGAAATTTGCCATGCAAGACACTCATCATTAGTGTAATTGCCGCTAGCTTCCACGTTGAGATGTGACTTGTAATCTATTATACACCTTGTTATGCGTTGTTTGTGACTGTGCTTTAGGAAAGGACTTAAATACTGCGCCGTGCAGTAACATTGGAAGGATTTTAAATGAAAGCTCAAATGAGAACACAGGATAAAAGGGATCTGCACAACGTCTGGCAGAGACGAACTTGCATACTGCCATTTCCCAGTAGAGTTAAGTCTGTACACAAGCCCCAGATGGAGGGCTCACGACCAGCCTTGCAGTTTAACCACCTGCCCAGCAGATGGAGCAGTGAAGTCTTCCTTCAATTCCCAGAAAGATCTTGTACATGCTGTGGTATGTGCCTGAAGACCTACCAGGGCTGTAATATAAGAAGATGTAACAGATGTTTGCAATTTCTATTCCTAATACTCGTGATTGCTTTGGTATCCTTTAATACCAGAGCTAGAATTTTAACAGCCTTGCTTTGAAGATGCTGTAGTGATAATCAGCCCCGGCTTGTGTTCAGGTACCAGATTCATTGTTGTTTCTTTTGCAGGGTCCTCGTGGTTTGCTAGGACCAAAGGGCCCCTGGACCTGTCGGCTCTCCAGTGAGTATTGCTTGAAATTAAATCAATCATTGAGTGACAACATTGACACATCAGCAACCCTCTTTGTTCCTTGTAGGGGAAAAAAAATTTTTTATGACACATGCAAAATTAAGCTTTCAAAAATACAGTATATCACATAAAATCTGTAAGGCCACAGAAAGTGTTATGCAATGTATTTACCATTTCTTTAAAGCTGTTAAAAAGGATTTCTTTTTTATCCAGGGTGTTGCAGGTATGGATGGCCAGCCTGGTCCAAAAGGAAATTTTGTAAGTAAAAAAAAAAACAGTTTTCTCTTTAGGTCCAATATAACCGTACTCATTAGTTATGTTAGGAGAGAGTTTACTTCAAGTCAGCAATTTTCAAGTCTCGGTTTCCTAACTGATTGGCAATTAGCTAGAGGTAGCCGTTTGCAACAATCACAGCTGGTGCATAATGCATGCACTGTTCACAATCTCACAATTATTTCACAGCTGAAAAATTACACATTGTCCCTGTCAGCCAATACACTATTCTAATGAAATAGTCTACAGCACAGGTAGCTTGGAATTGAAAGGGTTTAGAGCGATGTCTATGGACTGTGAAAGTATGTGGCGGAGTGCTGGAATCTGGCAGTAGCCCTGGGGTATTCTGCTCATTGTAAACATCTACATAATAGCGTCTCATTAAGCACTGTGGATGTATTTATATTAGAACATCAGTTGGGAATCAATTAGATATAAAGGTTGCTTTGAACTACACTTCCAAAGAGCAACTTGATATGAGTATGAGTTAACATAACTATTGTTGTTCAGATTCAATTTGCATCAAACTCAGAAATGCTAAGCATCCCTGTGGTCTCAATAAAGCTCCCAGAATCTTGTCTGACGTCCGAGTACAGTGCATCTAGTACAGCACAGTGCAACCATTTACCTGTCCCCCCTGCAACCAATGGGTGTTTGAAATCCCACATTTCCCTACATCCGTTTTAACTGTGCGTCACTCAATGGTGTCAGTAGTGCAAACGCTGTGCAGCATCAATAATGGGATGTAAGCGAATCTAGCCCATGTTCCTTTATCACACGAAGTTCACACTTCACAGAGGTATAATTAAATGAGATTGTAATTGCCTTTTCAGGGTCCTCAAGGAGAGCCAGGCCCACCAGGACAGCAAGGCAACCCCGGAGCTCAGGTAAACATTTCAGGATCCAGAGATTTGTCAGATGAACAATTCAGCTGGGGGTTTAAAACTCTGTCTGTATTAAACAGGAGTTTAAACATCACATTTGTGTATGTCAATGGCTTGAATAAGTAATTTGATGGGTGAGTTTACCTTATAACAGTTTAAATCAGTACATTTGCACAAACACCAGTATTTCATCGATTGCCTGGAATTACTAGGATTGATTAAGACACAGATAATTCCATGTGTTTAATCCGATTATAACTCAATGGGCAGGAAAAAAACACCTGGATCACTGCCAGATAATATTGTTACAGTACATAAAAGCATGTTCAGTCTATTCATTGACTTAAAATTACAAGAATAGCTTTTAGGTCAGGAAACCTGCCAGAAAACAGGACCTCTTCCTGATTAACCAAACAAACGATAGTCCTTTTAGTTATTCCGTGTGGGGTATTAACAAATTCATTATTACCATCAGTTTGGTAATTGATTTTTTATGGTGATGAGTGATCAATAGTTCATCCCTGCTGTATAGTTACCCATCCCAGTATGTTCCTATAAATTGTGATGCTGTGTTATAAAAGTCTTTCCTGAAGTTACATTTACAATCCATGGGTCTTAAAACAAAGTCACAGTATTAGAGTACTGATTGAGTTCTCTTTGCAAAATTAATGTGCATTCAGCCAGATGTGACAAATGAATCCCAGAGAGTCCCTTTACTCATTTGATGTGTTCCAAACTGCACCCATACACACAGTTGTTAAGTATCTGTTTCTTATTATGTAGTTTGGATCATGCAATGCCATGTTTGATTAGTTATAAAACTTAAAGGGGTCGTAACTAAGGCTTTGAAAAACATCTGACCTAATGAACAACATAACTGCCTAACAAGTCCCTTTGTGTTCTTTATTTTAACTTAAGCTGAATTCAGATGAATCTGCCACCTGAGGCTGCTTTTGCTGAACACAGCACTATACTGTTATCTTACTTATTTCTTATTAACGTGAAAGTAAAACAAAACTAAACACCCAACAATAAAAATAAAGGGATTTACTGGACAGTTATTCTTCAAATGAGAGGTTGGAAAAAAATTGAAAAGTTGGCTCTAGCTAAAGTTGTACAATTTGAATTCCCTATGGCATTGCAACTCAAAAATATGAAACAGATACTTACCATGCCTTTCACATATGTGTCTTTGATCACACACACTATCTTTCAAGACCAGGTCCTCTCAAAGCCCCGTGCCAACATTGTAACAACAAGCAACACTTTCACTGTACTGTAGGGTGTCTCTTGAGATCTTTGTATGGCAAAAAATGAGAAGGAAGATGTATGTTTGTTTTTTATTTTTTTATTAAGATTTCAAAATAAGTGCAAAATAGTGTGTACAGTAAGTAACAAAGACATTATTTCCCAGTATTGAATTCTTCCTAAAACAAATAACAGGAGGTATGTGCCATGTGAATTTATTCTAGCTCTGACTCACTATTTTACACATTTTAATTCGATGTAAAATATGTTCTAGCTGGCATTACCAGGTTTCTCATATTGCAGCCCCAGTTGGATTAAGATGTTATTTAAAAAAATGATTTATACTACTTTGCATTTGTCACTCCCAAGGAACTGGCTGTGTAGTTGCTATTTTGAATTCAATTTAATTGGTGCTTTCACTAAGCAACATGCTCCAGCTAGGGGGAGGCATTAGCAAGTCGATACCTGCAGGCTATATAGAACGAAATATCCTGGTTTAATTTTGCTCTCTTTGGAAGGTGTTCTAAGCTACATGTACCTAACTTAGTTCCAATTGGATTTTATCATAAGAGAGCGTGCCACCCCAGTAAAATCCACATTTACCGGCACACTTGAATACAAGTCTGTGCACCCAGCATATCAGTATTCTAAAGTTCTAATAGCTATTTATTACAAAACCTAGAGTAAATATTTCAGTGAATATGCATATCCAGTAGCAAACACACTCTAGTTTACTATAGCAGCTATATTGAGTATATTATAGTGTGTTTTTCTGTATTTTCGTTAGACTATTGCTGTTCCTACACTTTTTTCTTTGGGGGTTAGTGAATAAAACTGCCACATAAAAATAATAATAATTATTTCATCTTCTTTTAACAGGGTCTTGCCGGTCCCCAGGGTCCAATTGGCCCACCAGGAGACAAGGTAAGTCTAAAATCACTGGAAAAAACACCACACTTTGTCATAACCAGGCGGGAATATTTTCACACAGTCAAACTTACTGGTTGTCCTGTTTAATTTATTTCAATTTACTATATTGTAGTAAAGGTAACACTGTTCAAAACAGCAGCCCAGCAGTGTATTAAACCTATTTAATTAATTGTCTTAGGGTTTTGTTTTAATTTTCTAATTTGAAATTGAAGTGAACGGTCATATATAGATTCAGTGTATTCCATAATACTTATTGAGTACTTACAAAGCAGTTTCCTTAGTATTTGTACTGGTCTCACTGTGAGTTGATAATTTACTCTGGCTGTTATTTGCAGTAGCTGAAGTACTCGCCAATCGCAATCCTAAAGCCTATATAACAAGGGAATTATTCTTGACATTATTCATGCTTCACTGAAGCCATATCTATTTACAATACAATCTCAGTGACAATAGTAGTAATTGTGTGCGCTCTCCAATACGGTGGCACTGTGGAGCGATGGATTCCTTTCCTTTCCATGAACCTTTTGGAAGAGTTGGGATTCAGCAGCAGATACAGCTCTAGGCCGAACTGCGCCCTGAGTTTAAAACGGCTCAAACAGCAAGCTGATCCCCTCTCTCCACTACGGCACTCTGTTCTCTCAATGCTAGTCTATTTCCTCCCACCCTCCGGACTAGCAGCTGGCCTGCCCTTGATGGTATTGACTGTAGCTGAGTCAACTCTGTCCAGGAATGGAAGGCTCAAGCCTCCTGTTGCAAAGGAAGCTGATCTA
The DNA here is from genome assembly GCA_030684275.1 of Acipenser oxyrinchus oxyrinchus. Taxonomy (NCBI): domain Eukaryota; kingdom Metazoa; phylum Chordata; class Actinopteri; order Acipenseriformes; family Acipenseridae; genus Acipenser; species Acipenser oxyrinchus. The sequence continues at coordinate 356,967 of JAGXEW010000142.1, read as the reverse complement.
ACCACAGGGCTGTGATTAATGCAAGCTTGGCTCATTTTGTTAGATTTTTCCTGATGGTTGTTCTCTGCTTATTTTCAGGGTCCTTTCGGCAAGCCAGGTCTGCCTGGTATGCCTGGAGCAGATGGTCCTCCGGTAAGCAAATGCAATTCACAGATTTGAAATCCCGCACATACAGTGGCTGAATGCAGTGACATTTAAAAAGAAAGACTGCATTGAAGACCCGTCCCTAAGTCATTAAATAGGACAGGAGGATGTTGAGTCGATGTGCGCAGTTCTGCACTACGGTGGCCAGTGTTGATATCAAAGTTGCATATGATGACTATCAGGCCAACTCAATTGAAAATGGAGAGGCAGTCAAACCCACTTTATTTCTTATGGATATTTCAAAGCCTTTATGTAAGGGCTTTCTTACTATCTTGTAATGGAAAAGGCTGAATATCAATTGGTAGTGAATCTATACCATTTCACACGCTGTAGACTTTCTGTATATGAGTGATTGAGTTCAGATAGTTTGTGATGATGCTGTTCTGTTGCACTTGGCACCTTTAACTCGTGATGCAGAACTGAGTGACCTCACTTCCTCTACTCCCAGTGGTTTATTATGTTAATACTGTCACATGTATCCTTTAAAGGGCTAAACCAAAGCTAATATAATATTCTGTGATGTTCATGATGAGGTCCTAGCTCTTTGTGTTGCAGTCACAAGCCAGAGGAAAGTGCCATTAGTAGCTCCCTTCACAGCTAGATACACAGAGGAGTGTACAGTATGTTGTGCTGAAATAACACTTAATCTTTCTTTTCACAGGGTCACCCAGGCAAAGAAGGCCCTGGTGGAGAGAAGGGACACCCAGTAAGTTATTCCTTATTACTCATTGTATTGCATTCTCATTTAGATTAGCAGGGCTAGGGCAGGTTTACAATACACCAGCTCTGTCCTGCCGTACTGTGTGTGTACCTGCTACTATATTTCAGAGCTTCCATGCTAGCGAATAACTAACTGCAGTTAACTTTTGATTCTTCACAAAAGAAAATACCACCTCACACAATGAAAAATAGAATGAACATATATATATACTGTATATATATATATATATATATATATATATATATATATATATATATATATATATATATATATATATATTAAGACATACAACAGCATGCTACAGTATCACTGCTATTGCCACCATTGTAAGTAGATTTTATTAGTCTGACAGAAATATTATTCACAGTGACGCATTGATTTCTAAATTCTTGCTTGTCTTTTTTAGGGGCCAGCTGGTCCACAAGGCCCACTTGGCTATCCAGGACCCAGAGGAGTCAAGGTAAGACAGCCTTTAAATCCAGTTCATTTTTGGTAAAACCTTTTTACAGTTTAGGATGAGGAAAAGTGGGATTGTGAAAAACCATTCACAGGGAAATGATGGTAGTTATTTAAATATTCTGAGTGTATCTTTTAGTCTGTCTTCTGTAAACTGCTAAACCATTTTATCTGTCGTGTTGAAATGTCTGTCTGTCTGTCTGTCTGTCAGCATCTACAAGATTTTTGGTCCACTGTGGATAATCCATGTCTTCCACTTATAATGACAGTGCAAACTTTTCCAGACAAGAGGTGTTGATTGGTTTTTACGGTTTGCATTGCTTTCTTTAACTGTAATATAGCAGTTCTATCTTTTAAATTACTTTCATGTGACTCTTGACACCAACATGTATTCACAGTATGTATTGATCTGAAATGTCTGTTGCTTTGTCTTTGTATATCTCTATCTATAAATCTATGTAATATTATCATATTGTTATCTACCAAGTTTGCTATGGCATATGCGTAACAGCATGAGCAGTATATTTTTTATGTCCCCCAGCCATCATGATCTGCAGGTCCTGGCTCTATTACTTGGAGACTGGGGAGCTGACAGTCATGACAGCTGAGTTTAGTTTCACGGCTTAAACATCAGAGTTTACATCAAAGCTGGGAACATGGGCCAACTAGCTAATGAGGCCAGTGCACTGTACAGTAACTGGAATTGCAGACAAATCTGTATCACAATGTTGCTTTGTTCACTGCGTGGCTTTGAAGTGAGCAGGAATTCGTAATTCTTGGATCAAATTGGTTTTATTATGGGGTGTATTATTTTTATTTTTCTTTCTTTTCTTTTTCCTATTTTTTTCTTTGTGGCAATTACAAGGGTCGTCATACTGTCGCTCTCAGTAATTGCATAAGATCCTGCACATGTCTAAGAATCAGGTTGTCATGAATGAGATGAGTGGTTTCAGTTAACAGGGACACTAAACTAGGATACAATCGGCACTTTTTATTTTTGTCGTTTTCATTGTATGTGTTTTTATTGAGTTAAAAATTTTAGCGAAAAGAAACAGCTATCGTAACTTGACTGATCACTGACCACAGGTTTACCACCCCTGTGCTCTGTTAGCTGTGCTGGAGACCCATGTATTTGTCTAATTTCAAATTGCTTTATTGTCCGCCACCATCCACTTATCCCATTGAGATGAAACCGTTAAAGACATTCTCAGAATTGTCATTTCAATCTTGTGATTATGGTATATTGGACCTTGTTCTTGTCATTGCCCCTTCAGCGATGTTTAATTTGATGTATGACGTAAGCAAGTCTTGATATAAATGAGTGTCAAGTTCATTCCAGTTCATCTTTAAAGAGCTGGCATTGCATCCTTTAATTAAAAAGGCACCTTCTTATTCTCATCCTCCATTCCTACCTGCTAGTGCAGTTCAATTAACTCCTGGCTGTGACTTCAAATACAATTTAGCACAACAGGGAAAATGGAACGATCATCATTAAGCAGCCCTTATTATTATTTAATTTAACACACCTCACCTTTCAGCACTTTCTATTTGTCTCATTTTTCATTCAAATGCAATGCCTTCAGAAACTGCTATTCATGTGCACTGAACTAGATGCAATTCCACCATTCTACCACAAGAGGGCAGAGAACTGCTGTACTAGATTATTGTATTCAGCTTGGGCATGTGTCAGAATATTAAGGTATCTAATGCAGACACCACAAATAGCACATACTGTATACAAGGTGGCCCTTAGGTCTAGTTCATTAAACTTTTAGTTAAAGGTTAAAGGTGTCTGCATTGGCCTTAACTGAAACACTTCCAAAGGAATTGGGATTGTCTTGCACGTATGTATACAGTATCTCAACAGCGAATGATTCGCATTTTATATCTGTTTTTGTTTGTTTTGTTTTTAGGGTGCTGATGGTGTCCGTGGATTAATGGGTCACAAAGGTGATAAGGTGAGTGAAACGTACTGGGCTAGATGCAGAGTATTACAGGGACAGAAGAGCAGCAGGGTCAGATTATCAAAATCATGAAATGGCAAGCTTTAAAAAAAAATTCTGTAGTTTAAAGATTTCAGTGTTTTGCATAGCATTAAAGAGACTGTTCACTGGTTTCTACTTGCAATAAACCCCCGATTAGAAGTAGAAAAGCTCCATTGCCTTCTTTGGGTTGAATTGTTTAAATATTGGCAGAATGGACTTCCTCTTCAGGTGTGTTTTGCTGGTAACCTGCTAAGTAACACAACCGGAACTGATTTTTACAAAAAGGGAAGTTATATATCATTCTACAGTGGTATTTTCCTGAGCTGCCCATCAAAAACACATTCAAATAAGCCTTTCTTTTCTATATTTGTATTTTTTCCCTTATTATCGGTAGCACTCAAGAAAAGCTGTACACCTGCGAGAGAAAGCAGCCTGCCATTGGCAACTCTCAACGAGTTAACGTTTCCAAGGCAACAGTCTGCAACTGGCTTTATTAGCCAAATTTATTCCATGTAACAATTAATTAGGCATTCACTGTTCCTTCTGCCGACTCTATTAAATATGTCCTTATGTAGTGAGCATATAGCATTTATAACCCAACAAGAGTAGGGTGGTAATGTTGCTGTTTCTAGCTGGTGACCTAATGTCTTGTATTGTTGCCAGGGAGAAGATGGATTTCCAGGATTCAAGGGTGACATGGGGTTGAAGGGTGACCGAGTAAGTATTCTGAAATCTTGCAGATATAATGATATTGTATTATAATACAAGTAAAGGCCGTCAGCCAGTCAGAAACCTCATAGGGAGTACGATTAAGGCCTAGACAAGATCAATGAAGAAGACCATCCTGAGTTGGGTTTATTATTCAAATCTAACCCATCAACTCCTTTTCCAACACCACCTAACTGACAAACTGAGCTTCAAACTTGGATTGAGGAGGAGGGACTAGACTTATAAAATGTTTAAATAAAACCCTGTAGCCTATTTTTTGCATAAAAACTAGATTTTAATCGATAATACCCCCAAAAAGGTATGTAAAGGAATACTGTGTTAAGTTTTATTATTTTTACATGAATGACTCTAATTTTATCAGTGCTCAATAACATCACCTAAATGATAAATGCCTCGGCTTTCTTTATGTAAATAAAGCTTCCTCTGCACCCACAACCCTTGAACCACAATTCTCCGTAACCTGAGGCTCTCTATTCAAGTTTCACACTGCAGTCTGCTGACACATACATCAATTGTGTATCGCATTACTTGGCTCATCTTAATTCTTTCAACAGAAATTCACTTTTATTATCCCCTAAGATGATATGGCTGTATGCCTCGTTTTAGCTGAGAATTCAGAATCATTTCTGTATTTCAATGTGTTCCGTTGTTCCATTCACTGCTAATATAATACCTGTTGAGGAGATTTGTAGGAACAGGAACACAGTAGACAAAAGATGCAACAACTAATAAATAAGTAAAGCAGCATTACACATGCGCTTTACTGACATTTACTAGCTTCTGGTAAATATTAAAATCAATATTGCTCTTGGCTGCTACTTCAGTAATACAGGAAACATGTTTTAAATCGAAATCCTATTAAAAAATATTGAAGACGTATGTTATGGCTGAGCTGCAAGACAGCAGTGTTATCGATAAAAACTTGATTTTGGATGCGGAAAAAGTCTTAAAACCCAGGAACATTAACCTTGGCAGAGATGGATGCCAGTATTGATCCCTGCATTGCTCTTATTTACTGTAACGTTCTAAATGCCCATTTCTTTATGGGGCCAGTCACAAAACCTCTGGACTATTTCATTGTTGGCTGTAAATGTTTGTTAGCAGGCTGTAAATACTCTACATGGATCCTGTGTCTACGAAATGGCAAGAAAGCAATCCTGTTACTACATTAAATTAAATGGCAATGAAAACAGTTTCGTTTATGAGCTGTGCGCTGGTTTCTGACTGAGGTAGAAAAGTCTTGATTGGGAGAAGCTCATTTGACAAGCCATGCAGCAAGATACCAGCAATGCAGGATGAACATACAATTTGTAGAACGCTTTATCAGAATCCTGTTGACTCAGTTATTCAGAGCACTAAAACCAAGGGTTAACAAACATTTTATGAAAAAAGGGTCTGTAATTAGGCCCTGGGAGTCCTGTATGTTTCTATTATTTACTGTAAATCCTGAATCTTAGTTTACGCCAAGCTTTATTTTGAAGTACACAAAAGCAAAGGCACATTTTCAGAGGAATAAATTACTCCTTCCTGCAACTAAGTTGCTAGTTTATGATCGTTACAGTTTTATTCCTCTTCAAAAATTCACCTTTGCCTTTGCGCTTGCTTCAAAATAGGGCCTGAGGAGTCTCAGACAAGAATTATTACAAAACCCCAGAAAAGAAATCTAAATGCATTGCTAAATCTTTCTACAATAGCGCAGACAAGAAGCACATGTTCAATCTGCAGGAAGGAATAACAGTATACAACTAATGTCCCAGAAAAAAAAACATCTTAAAAAGTAATACTGTAAATTCTTTAAGAAGTAAATACTGAGTATAAAGGACTTGGAATAGAACTTATACTGTAGCAGATCAGAATCTCTCAATGACCAAATCAGCCAAAATCAAATTCAGCTCCAGTCCTCTTAACCTCTTCATTAGCTAGTCTAATCCATAACATTAGATGTTTGTATTATTACAGCATTCAAAGCCCATTACATTTGCATTAAAGAAACCTAATAGCTAGCATGCATTTGTTTTCTGGTAGATGTACTTTTGGCACTAAAGCAATCTTGGTATGTGTCTCTTCTCCCAAGGGCGAGCTTGGGCCTTCTGGTCCCAGGGAGAAGATGGACCTGAAGGTCCAAAGGGAAGGTCTGGTCTGCCAGGTGATTCGGGTCCACTTGGTCCCTCTGGAGAAAAGGTGAGGCTTTAGTTGGACAATTGCTTGAGGAATGTACTGAGCCACCATATACCTCTGGGGTCCTGCTTATCTGTACTGTATGTGGACAGTATTTGATTATAAGTTACATGGTGAGAACCAATCCTTTTTTATAAGAGAATTATTAACAACTAAAGGCAATTTTCCATTTGTTTTCCAGGGCAAGCTTGGTGTTCCAGGGTTACCTGGATATCCCGGAAGACAAGGTCCAAAGGTATGGAGTTTATCTATAACACTCATTTCTTCAAATATATTGCAAACTATATAAAATATATTACCTGACTTTTTTTAATACGCATCTCAAAATATATCAATGAGCTGAAACAATTGTTGAAATATATTTTAAATATAAGCAATATCACACCGAAACAGACATTTTATATTGTGTGTATATATATGATATACAAAGAGACACTTATTTCTGCAGTGACATGATTTAAAAAAAATCTAGATTATACTTTAACATTAAGACCATTTATACTTTTGTATTTTATGAATATATTTTACACATTGTCCTGCCAGACCTAGAGAGCAGCCTTGAAACGGAAAGAGGGTAGACATCATAGACAAAGAATGACATTTCTTACTTTTAATTTATTATTATTATTATTAATTAGTCATTTAGCAGACACTTTTATCCAAAGCGGCTTACAGAGACTAGAGGGTGAGCTATACATCATCAATTGCTTCTGCAGAGTCACTTACAATAGGACCTCGGTTTTATGTCTTACCCCAATTCATATGCCTTAATTCCCTGTGCATGTTCTTCTTGGCTGATAGATAAAATATATGATGAAAACAAAAACGGCTATCAGTAACAGCAGCAAGTATCTAATTTGCATATAGTGGTGCAAAGGATGCTGGGAATGCAGGGTTATGGGGAAAATGTCTATTGTCTGTTAGATTGCTGTTAATTATTGTGGTATTGTTATTGTTTATTGCTGTCGTTATAGCGAGTGTTTTTATTGGGAAGTGTTGTGTGTTATTGAGTGTTCTTCCTGGATTTATGTGATGTCACAGTCAGAGGTGGTGGGCACTGCAGGAGTGGGGAGTGGCACGCCCTGCAGTCAGCACAGCTGGAGTGGATGTTTTGATTTGATGAGCCGTTGTGTGCTGGTTGTGTTCTGTTTGTGAATAAACAGTGTTCTACAGCTTAAATCCAGTGTGGCTGTCTCATTCTTGGGTGTAAGTGGTACTTTTAAAGTGCCCTATTTTGCTACAATATAGTATACATGTATATATGAAAACAGCAAGAATTTGTGTATGATAAATATATTAAATGTATTCAAACACATACATTATGAAATATATGATAATATATTGAGGTTAATATAGTATACATATATTTCATTTTCATAACAATAGCTGGCCATACGAAGGTTGGTACTAGGCTAGCTGCTATGTTGACTGAGCTCTTGTGTTTCTGTTTTTCAGGGGTCTCAGGGTTTTCAAGGTTTTCCAGGAGCTAACGGAGAAAAAGGAGCAAGGGTACGTACTGTAGAGTGTGAACCCACGAGAAGAATCTAACAGCATTACATGTGCTGGACCACTACACTCACCCCATTCTTTACTGTTTTCCTGCGCCTCTGATTGATGGTTAGCAAAGCCGATCATTCTGGAACAAAGAGATGTGCCTCTTTCAGTGTAATCAGATCTCATACTGAATTGTATTTTATTCAGAAATATTAGGATTAGATTTATGTAAAAGGATTTATGAAATATCAAGCATTTGTGAGCATAGTAATATTATACATTATGAATTCAATTGAATTTAATTTTGAAGGCTGCATTTTAAAATGCTTGATAAGATTTGATGCTTGAATTAATCTGCAAAGCATCTTATTTACAGTATATAGCAGCTTCCTGGTACTTTCTGTAAGGACTGAGCCATGTCATCTTTGTATCTTTTAATCTAATCTTTTTAAAAACACTGGCCATTAAAACACAATAGGATTGTTTTTTTTTTAAATATATCCTTTGATTTTGTACTAACTGGTGATTTGTCAGAGCACATAGAGAAATGTAAACTAAGATAAAGCCCAGGCACCTTTTCTTTTTAAGCCTGCACAAATAATGTATTGTCAAAGACAGCAGACCAAGAGGATTACGTCTCAGCAAATTTAGTTTGAAATGATTGTCATGTTTAGAAATCCAGGCCTGCATCAAGCAGTGGTAATCGGTTTATTGATTTCACAGCTGATGAAAGGGGTTTTGTCATTCAGAGCCCATACTGCACTGTTAAAGATCCATGGAAGTCTGCCTTCTTTACACTAATTCACTTTTCTTTTAATTGGAGAAAGCAATGCTCTCATCCATGTCTTCAGCATGTAGATCGAAATGCATTAAAGCTTTGTTTAAAGTGCCCACTTGAAAATAGGTAACAAGTTTATTAAAATAACTACTACAGTAAATAGTCTATAAAGTGCTTGGCCTGGATCATATACTGTAGTAGATCTAAATCTCTCAATTGCCAAATACTGATTCAATCGTCCTAAACTCTTCAACAGCTAGTATAATGCATAAATATCAAGGTTATGCATTCAGTTGTTTTAGTATTACACTATGGTAAGCCCTATGCATTTGAATTAAAAAAAATATATATATATATACAGTATATATATCTTACACATGCGTTTGTAGAAATGACTCATGTTGTCCTCATAAAGAAAATAAGAAAGAAAAACGGCCTGGATTTTTGAGCCAGACCCATGTAGTCACCTGGTTTACAATGACGTCCATTGTACATGTTTTGTTATGTCAATAACCCAGCTTGTTTTTACTTTTGATGACTAATACGTCTTGTGCTATGAAGTAACGGCAGGAGGACCAGCTTTGCTACTCGGTTGTCCCAACAGCTGCCAGTGGTTTGTTTTCTCAGGCAGTCCCTTGGTCCTCCACATCTGAAGCCTCCTTTGCCAGCTGTCTGGTGTGTTGTGTTTGTAGCATCCATCCCAATGAAGTCACCTGAAAGCTAAAGACCACTGGTACACAGAGTGTACTGTGCATTGGTGCCTTGTCTACTGTACTTGAATCATAACAGCTTTTCATTATTTTTTTAGGGAACAGCAGGCAAACCTGGTCCAAGGGGCAGCGAGGACCAACGGCACGTATCCTTTTAGCCCGCCTAGGTTCTGGTGTCAGGATTTGTTATTTGAGAGATTTTTTTTTTAGTTTAGTCCTCACATTATCATTACATCAAAAATACATCTCCCTGTTGTTTACTGTTATCTAGATCAGTGACTCCCTTGTGAATCACTGAGTATTGCATTTTAAACAGCGATCAACTACACTCAAACAAAAAGGCCCCTCATGTTCTGAACATGGGGATCAGTAATTGTTTATGAATTCCAGTTGGAATCAAAGCCTATACCAAAGTATTTTGACTGTATTAAAAGGTTCCTTCACTGCATATATGAAACAGTTCTAAAAGAAATAGCAACATCTAAAAATCTTTCTGTTTAAAGAGAACATTGAGATGGAGGTTGTGCTTAGCAAACACCATGAAGCTCATTCCAAAGCAGAAGCAGTGCCCTGTAGTTGCAGTGTGTGTTATTTCAATCAGCTTGCACAACAGCTTTTCACTCAAGTGCAGGGAGAGCAGTGTGAAGATACAGTGTTAAATAATGCAATAATGTACTCTTCCTGGGTTTCATTTTCTTCAAGGGTCCTCGTGGAGAGAGAGGTCCAAGGGGTCCCACTGGAAAGCCAGGGTCCAAGGTGTGTTTCACTAAACACTGCCATTCTCAATCAGAAGCCTGTCTTTCTTAATTAGATGAGAGTGCTTGCATTGCTTTTTAACTGAATGGCTTCTGATTCATCTCCACAGGGCAACTCAGGGAGTGATGGTCCAGCTGGTCCTCCTGGCGAAAGGGTATGGTCCATTTGCTAATATTATTATTATTATTATTATTATTATTATTATTATTATTATTATTATTATTAGTGTGTGCTAGATTCAGGAGTATTATAAATCAACACGAATGAAGCTGTGTGATCTGGTAGCAATGGTATATTACAAATCAACACGAATGAAGCTGTGTGATCTGGTAGCAATGGTATATTACAAATCAACACGAATGAAGCTGTGTGATCTGGTAGCAATGGTATCTTCCTTTTGTTTTTCAGGGTTTACCAGGACCTCAGGGACCCACAGGATTCCCTGGACCAAAGGGCCCACCTGTAAGTATCTTCTCATTGAGGATGAAACACTTTTTAGATGCATATGAGGATTCATTTTGAAAAATGAGCATTACTAAAATAGGCTTGTCCTGAAGACCACTATTTAGCATGCGTGATGTCACAATGATGTGGCAAAGAGCATTTTTTCTGTCTTAGCTTTAGGAAGCCAGGGTCATGCATTTAAACCCCCTTGTGCATTAATAATGTCTATTATCTATAATGTCTAATGCATATCCTCCTCAGGTCTCATAGTCAACACATACAGACATACATGCATACACTGACTGGCCAAACAATTAGTATGTAGCCACATGGCGTGTCATGTAATCCACATATCAGTTCAGTGTACTACGTACTGTACAAACACACAGTACAAAAGGTCTAAATAGATGGTATGTGGAATTGATATGGAGTAATACTCCAGGCCCTCAGTGCTGGATGCCAGGTCTCAAGAGAATGGCTTGGAGCAGCTGTATAATCCCTGAGCGGTATTGTGGTGTAAGCAACATGTGGAGGTGACTCTGTTAGATTAGATATTGGAGCCCTCTCCTTAAATGTAGTTCAGGGCCTCCTTCCGAATAGTAATGAATTCATCTGAGAGCCTGCTTTTACTGATTCTGAAGGTATTTCCTTCCACTGGGTGACCAAGCTGTCTTTTCTCAATCAGGGTCCCGCTGGCAAAGATGGACTCCCTGGACACCCTGGACAGAGAGGTGAAACTGTGAGTATTGAGCAGATCATGGGACTGCATTGGTTTGCTGTTAACGCTCAGGACAGGACTTAGATAAGGAAGGCCTCCTGATTTGTAAACTAGCTTATGACTGTTGTTATGATGTCAGATGTTTCTTGCTGTGACAGAACAGTACATACAAATGTCCACAACAGAGCATGAGATTCTGCACTGTCCATTTGCCTGCATATACAGCCCAACAAGAATTGGATAGAAAAACATGTTGTTGTAGATAAACAGGGCAAAGAGGAAGAGCATGACAGTAATATACTAATGTATGTATAAAAAAATATGCCATGAGAAGGAAAGTTATTTTAGGATACCTGCATTCATTAGAAATGTAAAGGGAAGCATTGTAGTATCTCTCTAAATCAGCACTGTGAATAATGGATATTAATTCCAGAGAGATGGTATGCTATTGCAAATTACTATACTGTATATCTTGAAACTCCTATTGCATTTATCTCTTGACATCTAACCTTGACTCTCTCTTCAGGGTTTCCAAGGCAAGACAGGTCCCCCTGGGCCCCCAGGTGTGGTCGGACCCCAGGTAAGCCTTGTTTACAGCGTTACAATAACAGCTAATTAGTAACTTCCTTTCTACAGGAAAAACAACAACAACAGTATCTTTTAAGGAAAACTTGGCCGGTTCTGTTGTCTAATACAGTCTCACGTGATGCATTTTATTATCAGAATGTTGTGGTGGTGGCGGGTGGTTTGTATCATGAAACGTGTTTCACCAGCCACACAAAACTGTGTTAATGGCTGCAAATCAAGTTCTTTTCATGCATGACTGGTGCAACAAAAGACTTTAAAGTCATGCACAGCATAGATGAGTAATTTGTACATGTTCACAAGGAATAAACATCAATGGGTTGTGCACATCAGGATTTGGAAACCAAAGTCAAGTGGTCACCGTTATAATGCCATCTTTTATGTCATCGCACTAAGGAAGGGACTGAAACCTGCCTTAAGATAAAATCTCTCCAGTATGTTGACCTATGGTACCAAAGAACAAAACAAACAACAGCCTGGATGAAGATGACTGATGATTGTGTGCATTGTATGCAGTGTTAGCATTAAACATATGCACACATATTTTTTTTTGGTACTTTTTATAATTACAATGTAATCCTAGGGTTGTGTTTGTCAACTCAAGTTCAAGTTCAACTACAGTACCTTAGTTTAGAAGTGAAGTTATGAATGCACATGCATATATACATACAAACATTTTGACCAGACTGTGAAATGCAGTGCTGTACTGTACAGAATGTTATTTTAGCCCACTTTACTGCATTAAAGTGTTATTGTTGCTGAGAAGCTGGAGCCGAATACTGATTAGGAATGTCTGGATCTGAAGCCATTTTAAGTCAGTAGGTTTCTGCCTGACCTCAAGTAGAAGCCCTTTATACATTCCACTGGCTTTGCAGTTCCTGATATTAAGAATGTAAAAACTATTAACAATTCAAAAAGCTTTAAAAGCTTTTCATCTGATATTATATAAAGCCTTACATTTATTAATTTATTCCTACACTCATGTCAGTGATCCACAAAGCACTTTAGTGATGTCACTGGGAACATTTTGGGAAAGGCTGTTTTTGTGGACTGCCTTTCCTGTTACAAGGCTTCAGATTGCATTAGTTACAACAGCCATATCATCATAAAGTGCTCGAAACCAATAAAATAACACAAAAAGGCCAATAGTTGAAGGTGTAGATCGTTATGATAGCCATTTTGCATGTTGCCCTCAGCCAGTCGCCATGCTGTATGTGGCACTTTCTATACTGGAAATGGAATTGAAATTCTTCTAGAATTTCATGAATGTGGAGCCAAATGGATTTCTAAAACATATTCCTTTTAACAAGGACCCAAAACTGATGTTTTATTTATCTTTTATACTGGCTCTAAGGGGATCTTTCTGTCTCTTTTTCATTATTTATCCCTGGTGTTCCTTATTAATAAGTGAATTTAATGAGCAGATTTACCACTTCATAGGAGACCCAAGTGTGCTGAGTAATTCCGGCTGGGCAGTTTATTAGATGGAAGATGGGATATCATCTTGAGGAAGAATTTTAAAGAAAAAAATAAGAAATAATTGCAAACAGAAACCTATACTTGTCAGCTAGCCAAAACCGCTCAACTAGATGGGCTTAATTTAAAGCAAACTCTGAGCTTTAGCTGTCTAGTCACATTTAACACTTCCTAACAAGCGGTACCTCCAGTCAAGGTTGGTTAATACAGCAGTCCAATGGGTTTTCAATTGAAACCCAAGCCCAGGTACGCCTCTATTCACCCCAGTAACATGACTGTGTTCATTTGTAGTTCTAAAAAGACACTGGCCATGATACTCACTTGAGTACAAGTCTGTCTTGCATCTACATTTGCTTTAGAGACACATATGGCTTTTTTGCAGTTATGCTAATTTTACTGGCTGTACACTTTAAAGACCCCTTTGAGACAGCTGGTTCTGACAGGGAGTGCTGTATGAATGCCGTGTACCTACCTTTCTCCTCCTAGCTAATGAAACAATAGGCAACTTGGTCGAAGAATTACAGTGACGCTGTTGCCATCGCAACAGAGACAGGTTACTGAACTGCTCATTATTTTATAGCTGCTGCATTATATCTGTCCTATAACTTTGATTAATTTCAGGCTGAACCAAGTGTATAGGAAGAATGCCACTGTATAATTAGAATGCCTCTGATCCTGTGTACCTATGAATTGTATTGTGCAGGGTCCTACTGGTGAAACTGGACCAATGGGAGAGCGTGGACACCCCGGGCCCCCTGGCCCCCCAGGCGAGCAGGGTCTCCCAGGAGCTGCTGGAAAAGAAGGTGTAAAGGTAAGTTACACAGTTTCTACCCTTATCAGTTTGTGCTGATTATAATAAACCACCACTGAGGGTTTCCCAGTACAAACCAGAAAGAGACCACCAATGAGAAGCAAAGCAGGTTAATTAGCCAGCTCTTCTTTTAAGAACCCAATGGTCAATGACATCACCCGATGGAAGAAGGTTCCAAGCTACTGGAGTTGCTGAGATTGGGAACCAGTTAAGGGATGAACACATTATTTGGTCACAAACAATATGGTGCACAGTCCTGGTCAGTTATGTGATATTAATGAGGCTTTGGCATTTTCAGGGTGACCCTGGTCCTGCTGGCCCAACTGGAAAAGATGGTCCTCCTGGTCTGAGAGGATTCACAGGAGAAAGAGGACTTCCAGGTCCAGTAGTAAGTACAAATATTATTCATTGCTGTACTGGTGAAAATCAAATATAGCTGTCTTAAAAGAATTGTGCAATAAAGTGCTTTCAAATCACAAATGCACACTTTATGAGATATACATTGTGCAGTAGCATGCTACTGCACAATGCTAATTCAGCCATGTTAAAGAAACCTGAAAGCTTTGTTTTACAATAGCACCACTGATCTCTTTCTATAAGCTGGTCGTACTCCATTGATATTGGCACATTACAAGTTAATTGAATATTTATCCATGAAGTAAACAAAATGGAAGTGCTTTATTTGGGGCTTGATTCTTAGAACATGCTAGTAAAATATTATTGTGTTGTTTGTTGCTTAGCTGAGCATAGGATTCACAAGAAACCCTGACAGTTTTTCTATGATAGCTGCTGATTGTGAACCTTATATGTTTGTATTTAATGTTCCTTTTCTTTTTTCTCAAAAGGGTGCAGCTGGTTTGAAAGGCAATGAGGGTCCCAATGGTCCACCAGGTCCTGCTGTAAGTAGTGACTGCTGAACAGCATCTTTTATGAACGATGTTGCTTTGCAATACTGGACAAATTAATTTTCTCTGCAGCTTGCTATGGCTCTACTGTAGTGTAGACCTGCAGCCTACTGTAAAGATGCTTGGAAAGTCTTTAACAAAGTTCTGTAGACATCTGGATAATCTGAGAAACGGCTCTGGTAATATTGGTATATTCCAATACTTGGGAGTGTATTCCCACTGGCATACATTGCACTCGGCTAAAGCTATAGCTTCAGTGGTGGTGTATTCTGACTTCATCCTATATCTTATGTCACTGAGTATACTTACAGTAGCATGGAACATTGTTAAAATGTGTAGACTTCCTTGGGGAGTCTGTTTCTTTGCAGCCCCCTATCCTACTAACCCCACGTTGTTCCTAACCCTGTGGCTGTTTCCCCAGGGTTCCCCAGGTGAAAGGGGACCGCTGGTCCAGCAGGTCCAATCGGACTTCCAGGCAGACCCGGGCCCCAGGGACCCCTGGACCATCTGGGGAAAAAGGAGGACCTGTAAGTAATGTATTTATTTATTTATTATTGAATGCTAGTGTGCCCTTCACTTAAAGAAACAATTTACTCTCAGAAACGGACATTTACGGAAGGCTAATATATTGTAACCACTTCATCTTTCTTCAAGTAAAAATGCACACTATTCTCTGGAATTGCTAATAGTTATCGAACTGTCAAGGTAATATATACAATAGTTGAAGGATTTGGTCAATAAATTCCCATCCAATCCCTTCTATTACTGTTGGAGACTATTCTGAATCCTCTATTCTTCTTTGTCAAATCCCTTATGAACGTATCTAGCTGAGACAGATGACATGCTCTGCATTGGTTTAATGGCCAGGTGAAATGATGCAATCTTTATATGGAGAGAATGATATGTGTCTTGCTTGTGTTTCAGGGTGAGAAAGGCCCTCAAGGCCCTGCTGGTCGGGACGGTATCCAGGGACCAGTTGGTCTTCCAGGCCCGGCTGGACCTATTGGGTCTCCTGGAGAAGACGGAGACAAGGTATAGGGATGGAGGGGAGTGGGCCAGCGACCTGTGATATACCTACAGGATAATTACTAGGCAGACTTTCATCAATTCAGACAACAATATGCTGTACTTCAATTGTCATTCATTCAGTATTGGAAGAACTGGAGCTAGATTCATTGTGGTAAATGTAATTGAAACCTCAGAGCTCCATGTATCTATATATTTGTATAGGGATGGATAGTTCAATTAGTGGACCTACTCAAAATATCTCTAGTTGTATTGATTGTGTATACTGTAGATATACTGACAGGTAAAATTATTGGTAAAACAGGTCGCTTGTGGGTAAAAAGTGAAGGTAAAATAATTATGCAAGTAAAGTATATTTCCATTTAGGGGCTTTTATATATTTTATCTTTCAACCTCCAAGGAAATTATATTTCATTTGAATATATTTCCTGATCCAAGTGGCTGATTTATAGAAATGTAATAGAATGTTGAACCATCTTTTTTTTTTGTTTAATCACTGCAGGCATAGCAATTCAGTAATTCAGCTGTAGTCTAGTAGGAAATCAAGGTGAGAGTTTGCAATGCTGGATGATTCTGGATATTTCAAGGGGGAAAAAGCAGCAGCAGCAGCATTTTGAATAATGTAAAGTATGATGGCAGGTTTGCTCACATGCCTGGGCGTGACAAACACGTAATCTATTTCCTGCAACAAACGTTAGCACATTTTAAGGAGGTATGGCAATCAACAGCCATGGAGTCGAATACTAGGCGGCAAACACTACCCTGGTTTCTTACTCAAAACTCAAATACAGCAGTTCTCTGCAAAGTGAATAACATACAGTAAATGTGTACTCTAATAATGGATTTTATTTATCATGTTTGTCTTCTTTTGTTTTCAAACAGGGTGAACTTGGTGAGCCAGGGCAGAAAGGAAGCAAAGGCGACAAGGGAGAACATGTAAGTTGTTTTCAAATATTGATATTTGTACTGCAGTATTCAATTGTAGTTTACTGTTACTTGCTTTAATATACATTTTGAAGTTATCATGATAATGCAGTGAATGATGTTTTCATGCAGTTACACTATGAGCTTGTACCATCATACAGCCACATGAACAGCAGTTAACTCTTGTGTGAACTTTTCTTTCTTTAACCCCAGGGTCCACCTGGTCCTACCGGTCCAGTGGGTCCAATTGGACAACCTGGCCCTTCTGTAAGTACAGAACCTCGTATTCCCCTTCCCTGCATTAGTTCCTACAGTCCACTGGCATCGACTATCTGTGTGCCTATGTTTTTTTTTTATTTTTTATAAATCAGTAGATTCTTATTAGTTTGTGTTTTACACTTTTCAGGTTTTTTTGTTTGTTTGCTGTCTTGTAAATGAGAAGATTCATATCAAAGGACTAATCCTGAATTAAATCTAACAAATCTAACAAATAAATAATTCATGTATTCTCCGGTATTAGGCTGAGATAATGTTATGGTAATAATGACCTTGTTAAAAAAAACTGCGCTTAAGGAATGTTTTAATTATAGTCCTTAGTGAGCAGTAATATCCTGGGTATCTACTTCATATTAAAGGGCATGGGATTGATAGAGGGTTTGTGTACATGTATAGAATGTTAATGAGGTATTGGTTTGTATATATTTCTTTGTGTTAATGGGGTATTAGTTTGTGTACACGTATAGAATGTAAAAGGGATATAGGTTTGTGTACATATATAGAATGCTAAAGGGGTATTGGTTAGTGTATATGTTCAGTGTTAAAGGGTATTGGTTAGTGTATATGTTCAGTGTTAAAGGGGTATTGGTTAGAGTGTATGTTCATAATGTTAAAGGGGTATTGGTTAGTGTATATGTTCACAGTGTTAAAGGGGTATTGGTTAGTGTATATGTTCACAGTGTTAAAGGGGTATTGGTTAGTGTATATGTTCAGTGTTAAAGGGGTATTGGTTAGTGTATATGTTCACAGTGTTAAAGGGGTATTGGTTAGTGTATATGTTCACAGTGTTAAAGGGGTATTGGTTAGTGTATATGTTCACAGTGTTAAAGGGTATTGGTTAGTGTATATGTTCACAGTGTTAAAGGGGTATTGGTTAGTGTATATGTTCAGTGTTAAAGGGTATTGGTTAGTGTATATTTCTGTGTGTAATGCTAACAAGGTATTGCTGTGTGCATTTCCAGGGTGCTGACGGAGAGCCTGGCCCCGTGGGCAGCAGGGTCTCTTCGTCAGAAAGGTGACGAAGGCCCAAGAGGTTTCCCAGGACCACCCGCCCTGTCGGTCTGCAGGTAACGGCGCATTATTTTGCTCCGAGTAGAAATTCATTATATTTTAGTTGTGATATACATTTCTTCCCAAGACATGCTGAAGACCTTATGACAAACATGGAATAAGTTAACAGTTGCAGTATATTATGTACAAATGAGTGTTCAGTGACAGTTTCATCAAGCTAATATCTTTGTAAAATAAAAAAGTGAGAAAAACCAAGCGCTCCATTGTGTAAAATCTTCTGAAAGATGAAAAGAGGAATGGTTCCATTCATAACTCAAATAACAATGTGTTTCTCTTTGTTTATCAGGGCTTGCCTGGCCCAGCTGGTGAAAAAGGAGAAACGGGTGACGTTGGTCAAATGGTAAAATATTTTCCCACCTCCCTATTTAAACCATAAGTAGATCTATGACATTGGAATTTGTGCATTAAATTATGTATTTGTCGTCTTTAATCAGTACGTATCATTTGTCTTTTAGGGTCCGCCAGGTCCCCCTGGCCCCAGGGGCCCATCTGGTGCTCCAGGAGCGGATGGTCCACAAGGGCCCCCAGGGGGCATTGGAAACCCAGGAGCTGTGGGAGAGAAAGTAAGACTTCCACACCCTCTGAATCTCAGATCGTTTGGTTGGAAATACATCACATCTGAGGCTATTCAATAGTTCTTGTACTTCGGTCTTTATGTATATTGCCAACTACAGACTGTCCAAATGTATGGGGAAAAGTAGTTACTATTTAGTCATAGTTAGTGCTTTCTGTGTTTTATAATGTGTCCTGTTTTGATGGTGGCACTAAACCAGCAAGAGCACATTTTGCTGCTTATACATTTTTTTATTTTCTTAGTATAAACTGATCTGAAAGCCCTTTCCGATTTGCAGTTTATAAACATTTACTGTGACGCGACACTGTTGCCAGCTTTTAATGGTCGACATGAGAATCTTTATAGATTTACCACGCTGTCTTGAACAGATAAGCATTGGTAATGTCGCATGTGTTTCACTCCTGGCCCTAATGATGAACATAGGAGACTGTGCCATTCTGACCTTGCATGCATCACTCATCTCAATTAGTCTATTATCAAACAAGATGGAAATGCAGAGATCTACAGAAACTTGCTTTTTCTGAACAAAGCACAGGGGATTCCGTATCTTTTTTTTCCTCTGGATCAGCATGTTTTTTTGCCTGTTTCACATTTAGCTTTGAGAATGCTTTGTTTGAGGTTTAATCTCTTTGTTTTTTTTCCCCCACAGGGTGAATCTGGAGAAGCGGGAGAACCTGGTCTCCAAGGCGATATTGGCCCACCAGTAAGTCAAATTTGTATTCTTTACAGCCAAAGTATAGGGAATATTTTGTACTGGTGGAAGGCTACATTCAGTAGGAATGCATTTAAAGTTTAAAATCGAGTGATAATTTTAAAAGCGCAATAACACACAACAAGATGTGCAGTAGTTATAAAATCTCTGCCCTTCCTAGGCACTTGTTATTGCTTATGTATATTATGATTTTATATTCTATGCATTATGCATAACTGTATATTACAAGTGTTGCAATTCTATCAAGAGCAGTCAATTACATAGGCATGTGCAGGAAAATTATCATTAGAAGCAACAGTAAAAACAATGAGATGTGACATCAGCTATTGATTAAAAAAAAAAATCTATAGCATAGTATTATTATGCACAGTTTATGGTTATGTTAAAAGTGTTGTGTGTTCTTTCTAGGGTCCCAGAGGTGAGAGAGGGGAAAAGGGCGAAGCTGGACCTGCTGGTTCAGCAGGGCCCCCTGGTCCTAAAGGTCCCCCTGGAGATGATGGCCCCAAAGGTAGCCCTGTAAGTATGACACTTCCACTTTCCCATTCACGGATCACCTTTTCAAAATCACTGGGGTAAGCTAGTCTCAACCCATAGTGATATAAAAGACATACAATGGTTCAATACATCAGATAAATGGCTCCTTAAATCTGTAGCTAGATTAATGGGTAGACTTGGCAAAGACGATGAACTTAGAAAGAAGGATAAAATGTAGAGCTAATACATAGCCAAGCAAAAAAGACAAGCTGATAGAATCGGATATATTGTGGTTAGAAGAAGAAAAATACAACTAGGGGTATATAAGGTGCTACAAAACGGCAGAGTTACCCAGTGCATCATCATCATTGCTGTTGTGAACCACATTGAATCTTGTCTAAATCCATGGGACACTCAGTTTTATCATGCAGGGTTGATATGTTAAGTCTTTGTTGTGGGTTTGCTGTTAATCCATTTCTTCTGTGTATAACCAGGTTGTGTTTTTTTTTCTTTCAGGGTCCAGTCGGTTTCCCTGGTGACCCAGGTCCTCCAGGAGAGTCTGGCCCATCTGTAAGTCCACAAATGACCTTGTCAATAGATATGAACATCTGTGATAATAAAGGAGTTCTGTAATAGGAACAAAACAAGGTATGCACGTTAATTTGAACCATGTCTTCCACAGGGTCAGGATGGTCCTCCTGGTGACAAAGGAGATGATGGTGAAGCTGGACAACCTGTAAGTGATGCAGTCATTCCCTGCGGTGTGTTACATTGTGTGGCAGCATGTTGCTCACATGTTACTGTAAAGTGACCATCTCCTTTTGCTTTTTGCCCTTGTCTAGGGGTCTCCTGGTCCTACTGGAGAGGCTGGCCCTTCAGGTCCCCCAGGGAAGAGAGTAAGTTACCCACAATTCATACAAATTATATCCTTATCATTACAAAAAAAATGCTGTCAGGAATTCTTTGGCACTACCTACTTCGTTCAAGACATTTAATATATGTGTTGGTCATCTGTTGTAGGGTCCACACGGAGCTGCAGGCCCTGAGGGAAGGCAAGGTGAAAAGGGTGCTAAGGTAAGGAGTTTTTTTAGGGGAAGGTTGAACTGAATAGAATCTCACTACCCTTAATAAATACTGTAAAGCATTGCAGCAAACATAATGAAGTCAGTGCAGTGGTGTCACCATATTCGAGTATCAAGGTAAACCTTTTTAAAGATGCTTACTTTACCACCATTATTGGATTGGCAATAGTCTGTTCCTAAATCTCCTAATGATGGTGAATAGAACTTGTCTTCCACTCCTAATTCAATTGGTCTTGAATGTAGGATTAGTAGAAGTTGTAGTCCTTCGTTCCAGCAGGTGGCGGTAGATCATTCTGTGGCACGCTCACTGTTGGGCTAGAAAGAGACAAGATCAAATAGAGAAGATGGTTACATCTGAATTCTCTGCATGGTGAGGGCATTGTGCTGATGAAGGTTCTGCTACTGCCAATTAGTTTAGGAAACAGATCTTGTCAGCTTTGTGGAAATTGAAGGAGAGGGTGGGTTAATCACGTTCTTTCTTCATTGTAATGCTTAAGATGCCAAACCTGCACAATGGCACATGGCATGGTGCAATGGCATATATTAATCTCTGTGCACCTTTCGTTGTTCAATAGGGAGAATCTGGTCTTGAGGGTCCTCAAGGAAAGACTGGTCCAGTTGGTCCACAAGGAGCTCCAGGAAAGCCTGGCCCAGAGGGTCTCAGGGGAATCCCCGGTCCGGTGGTAAGCATATACAATCACAATTCACTACTGTGAAGCAGCTGATCACTATAAATGAAGCGTCTCAATGAAAAGAAGAATATCAGTCAAATCAATTGCAATAGGAGTAACGTGTTATGGACTGTAGAGTAATAACATAACTGTGTCTTCAGGTATTTGAAAACAATAAACTCACTTACTATATAGCAAATACATGATAGGGCTTCAGGTCATTGGTATACCACTACTTATACATTAAGCAACCATCCATCACCAGTTACAATATATTATTTGGTGAGCATATAAAATATGGTCGAATTAAAATTTGTGCTTGATGTTTTGCAGTCCTAAGCACTGGTGTTTTTTTAGCTTTTAGAATAAAACTAAACTTTTTGTGTGTTTTGTGTTTTCAGGGTGAACAAGGTCTCCCAGGTTCTCCTGGTCCAAATGGCCCTCCTGGTCCAATGGTAGGTGATAAGTGACTTTAAATTGTAGCTAACCTATTACTGTAATTGATGATACAAACAGAACACATGTCAAACTGTTTTTTGTTCTTCTTAATTAAGGGTCCTCCTGGTTTGCCAGGTCTCAAAGGTGACTCTGGAGTAAAGGGTGAAAAGGTAAGGCTTGAAGCATCTTGACATTTCTTACAGGGATTTTTCTACCATAAGTACAAGTTCAAGGTCATTCAATCGTATAATTCTGTTCAGAGAAATATATAAAATTGTATACTGAAGTTCCTCTGTTACAGTCAGGAAGAGGAATGGAAATAAGTCATCCCAACAAAGGGCATATTTCAGGTTGTCTCCTAATGGAAAGGGGCTGACAAGCGAAGTTTCCTTACTGCTGGAGCGCTTTATATAGGAAGTAGGGAGTTTTCTGTATATATTGTGTTGCTTCAGATCCTATGCTATGCCACCCATTGAAGTAAGTAAGGATGGTGTAATGCTCTTTTACTTGTTGTTCTTAAATTCAGGGTCATCCAGGTTTGATCGGTCTGATTGGACCCCTGGAGAGCAGGGAGAGAAAGGTGATCGGGGTCTTCCAGGTCCTCAGGGGACGACAGGTGCTAAAGGAGATACTGTAAGTATTGTTTCCTCCAGATGAAAATGAAACTGCATGTGGTTAGCTACTGTACACTAACGCATGGCTTTTCTGTGTTTTAGGGTATAAATGGTCCAACTGGTCCAATTGGCCCACTTGGTCCTCCAGGATTACCGGTAAGTAGCAGATCTGGGGATAAAAAGATACCTGCTTCAATGATGTTCCATGTGTTGTTGTGGGGGGAGACATGGGGTTCGACTCGAAAGCAATTGGTACAGTTGGTGCAGTTGGGAGCCATAGAGGATGCAACCTGAGTTCATGCTAAAAAGGGTTTAGAAAGACAGAACACTGTACTTTCAGTTTACGAGTGCAGGGCAGATTCTTTATGATGTCACCACAAAGGTACAGTACTGCCAGCATGGTAGCAGCTGTTGAGACATTGCCTTCAACTGGGATCTTTCTTTCTCTGTGTCTTTCTGTCAAGGTACAGTACTCTTCACAACTGTGTTTTACTGGTCTAGATTAACAAAACAGCTGGCATACAGTTACAGTACGTTGGTCAGTTGGTATTGATGGGAGATAGTGGAGATTCCCATGCTTGTTCCAAAGATCTCTGTCCCCTTTCAGGATAGGTAAAATGATCTGTTTGT
Source organism: Acipenser oxyrinchus oxyrinchus (assembly GCA_030684275.1). Taxonomy (NCBI): domain Eukaryota; kingdom Metazoa; phylum Chordata; class Actinopteri; order Acipenseriformes; family Acipenseridae; genus Acipenser; species Acipenser oxyrinchus. The sequence goes on along the minus strand of JAGXEW010000142.1, from coordinate 333,585 downwards.
TAATTTTCACTTTAACATGGAATTGTTCATTATGTTTTGAATGATGCACATTTTCTCCTTTCTTCTTTCTTCAAGGGTCCTCCTGGTCCAAAGGGTGCTAAAGGTTCATCTGTAAGTACAACCTATTGGATCACTAACGAGGGTCTTGGTTTAATAGATACATGTACAGTATAACGTACAATCCTCAGCCCCAGCAGCCCCTGCTGTCCTGGCTTGGGCGGAATTCTCACTCCTCCCACTGCTTCCCTTCATGCAACCTTCTATTGGCCAGTATATTTATGAGTGTGGCCACCATTTATTTATTTCTTCGCTTGAGTGCTTTAAAAAGGGGTTGAACATTTACAGTATTTACTAAACTGTAATGCAACAGATACAAGGAATCCCCTTTTCTTACTACCTTACCATTCCCTTCACAAAGTGACATTTTGTTTCATACTAATTTTATGTACTGGATTTACAGTAACATTGACAATTGCAAGAAAGCATTATTCCTAAGCTAATAAGATTGATTCTTCTTGTCTTGTTCTGTAGGGTCAAACTGGTACTAAGGGTGAAACAGGTGTGCCAGGCCCTCCCGGTCCTCCAGTAAGTATTTTAACCCTTTAAATTTTGTTTTATGTTAAAATTAAAGACAATACAAATATTAAAAGACTACGTTATAATACCAAAAATAAGAAGTAGGTTTTAATAAATAATTAATTCAGCCTGTCTACTCTTATTTTCTTTCAACCCTAGGGTCCTCCTGGTGATGTCATCCACCCTCTGCCCATGCAGTCCTCTAAGAGAAACAAGCGCAACATTGACGCGAGCAAGCTCATGGACGAGGGCAACCCAGACAATTACATGGACTACGCTGATGGCATGGAGGAGATCTTTGGCTCCCTCAACTCTCTGAAAATGGAGATCGAGCAGATGAAGCACCCCCTGGGTACTCAGAACAACCCTGCCCGCACCTGCAAGGACCTGCAGCTGTGCCACTCTGACTTCCCAGATGGTGCGTTAAGGGTTTAGGGTTATTTCAATGGGCCGCTAGCAGCACAAGGTTCTTTCAATAGGCCACTAGCAGCACAGAACCAAAAACATATATCTTTATAATAGGTAGAATGATCTCCACACTTTTTCAAGTGATCCAAGTGGATTTTGCCAGTTTATTCTTATTCACACGTACATTTCAAGCTTACATTGTATCTGTTGGTTTGCAGGTGAATACTGGATTGATCCTAACCAGGGCTGCTCCAGAGATTCCTTCAAGGTTTACTGCAACTTCACAGCAGGAGGGGAAAGTTGCATCTTCCCAGACAAGAAATCTGAAGGAGTAAGTGCTGTTAAAAGAAAACGCAAAGTTACATCTCGGTGTCTCTTCATATTGAAAGCAGAACCACTGTCTCTCCAATATCATAAAAATATCCTACTAACGTAAGCAAACTGTCAAATGATAAATCAACCGTTGCACACTTTGAACTTAAAATAAGCCTCCATGTTAACTGACTGCCTTTGCTATTTCTGCCTGAAGACTACTACCCTACTGTGACTCTGGAGTCTCCATTAAATTGTAGCACAACTGGCACGCCTCTGTTCACCAGTGGGGCTAATTGAAATGCAAAGCTAGGTCTTTGAACAGACACCTGAGTCCCGTGCTATTGAACCTCTTCAGCCTTAGCCATGCTTAAAATTATGAAAAGCCTACAAAATTAAATATCTATTTATTGAGCACAAACTGAAATTGTATCTAATTTCCGCTAACACTTCAGTATACATGTATGATTTTTTTTTTCTTTCTCCTCTGTTGTTGATAGATTGTTCTATCACAATAAATGGAGGTTGTCAGCAGTCGGTCCCAGGAAGCTAACGTTTATTTTATTGCTGTTTACCAGAGGCGTTATCACAGAGTGATGACACTTTCATCCATTTCTGAATGCCTTTGCACAGTTTTTCAATGTTAAGCCAGTAGGAAACATTAATGCAGCCTTTGAATACTTAAGATCCCTCTTTAAAGTAAAGTCAGTGGTCCTGTGTATAGAACATTTAAATACTCATTGAAATGAAGCTGCAATGTAACAGTGTCTTTCATTTCATTTTTCAACAGATGTAAAATTATATTTTGAAAATGAAGTAGATGACTCTCTATTGATTTTGGATGGTTGTGTAGTTGCAGTCAGGTTGACTACATGGCGCAGTTTTTTGTTTTCAATTGGGCAAATTAAATGGCATTTCCTTATTTAATGTGGCTTTTTTCCCTCTCTGTCCCGCCTCGCACACTAGGCTAGAATCACATCCTGGGCAAAGGAAATTCCAGGCTCCTGGTTCAGTGAATTCAAACGTGGTAAACTGGTAAGCCATCCTCCCCAGTCTGTTTCTCTTCCTTTAACCAGTTTCATATTTTACAGAGTAAAATGGCTCGTTGGCCCAAAGATGTGCCTGGTTCTTGGTATAGTCAATACAAGCGGGGGTCACTGGTAAGTTGCACATCAAGGTTTTGAGTTTTGAGTCATGCATGTCCTTGGCACCAGCTTCAATCAGTAAACCGCATGTGTCACTGGTTATTTGCTCAAGTAAGTCTAATAGTAAAGGTGTTATCTTTATCAAATGATAGGAGGTTTGGGACAAGCTTTTTAAAGAATCTTTTTGGTTTGCCGGAAGGGTTCTTTAGCACCTTCCTGAGAGTGATCCCGTCCATAGTGTTTCTCCACAGATGGCACACAATGGCTAATCTATACCACAGCTCAGAGAAGACAAAAGTCAAATTTAGTGTGAATAGGAAACTGCATTATTTATTTTGAAGTTATTGCCCAACCGTTATTCTTAATAAAGATTTCACCTAAAAGTGACTGTATACCTCAATGCATGTGGTGTGTGCTACCCCACACGTTTACTACAAAAAGGGATTGGGTTGCAGACTGTCTGTCTAATTTTCAAGCTAAGCTTGAAGAAATTGTGTTATGGCCGCCTCATAACAATCCCTAAAGACCCGAGACAGCACAACACAAGTATGACAAGATTAAACAAAATTGAAAACAACTGCTCTTGAGCAAGCTTATAAAAAAACATCCTATTCTGATACAGTTGCATTTTTTAACCAATGCTAAATGACGGTTCTCTGATCTCCATTTTCTTTGACTCAAGAAAGCAAGCTCTGTTTTGACAAGGAATACAGTCACTTTAAACAAGTTGCACAAGGTCTCCAGCCACACTTGAAATGCGGCAGTGCCGAGATTATGAGGTAACAATATTACATGGTCATGGCTTGCTTATTCAGCTCTGGGGCAGGGGATGGGAAGACATGGTGTCTCAGGTGCCCTGCCAGGTGCTTCATCTGCTACAGTAGTTCTCAGTGGTGTTCACTTAGTGTTGCACTCTTCTTATACCTAAACCTGAAAAGAGCTATTGAAATTGGAGGCATGACAAGAATAATGATTTAAGATTTAACAAAGATTCAACAAATCCCTGGATCCTGTGTTCCAACAAGTTACTCCAGTTCACAATAATATTGGATTATTTGAACTAGTGTCATTAGAGACATTGTTTTTTCAGTGTGCCCAGATTCAGTCATTTCTAAGCTTTTTCCATTACACTATTGTCTGCTCAATTGGTGTTGGAACAAGTTATGGACATGATGTTTAAGAAAAACAGTAATCATAGATAAATACAACTTGTTCATAATAATAAAAACCATAAGCTACCGTAGGACAACATACACCAAGAACTGCATACATTCTTCATGATCCAATCCATTACAATTACATTTCCACCTGCTTAAGGTGTTTAACATTTTCCTAATATTACTGTTAACTTGTTGGGACTTAATTATTGGAACTAAGTTGTTGGATTTGGATATGAAAGCTGATTTTATAATATAATTATATATCCGCGTAAACTGGTCTGCTACATGCATAGTGCAAATTCACCAGCCGCCTGAACTCCAGTTTTGGTAGCCATTTCCTGGTACCTGTCCTTTAGCCATTGGCTCTGCATGTGCTTCTCTCATGGTCAGTCATGTTAATCTCTCAGAAGAACCCCATATGGATCAAGCGGAGCAGAAATGGTTGGTATGAGTGTAAAGTGTTGTATGGTTATGTACGTAAATCTCTGTACTATACAGGCACAGGTTTAATGGAAATATGTCTTCTTCACACCTTGGAGAATATTTAAGAGTCAACAATAGCAAATCACACTGCTTATATTTCATTTTCAGATGAGTAATTACCTAATGTCGGTTTAATCTAAAGATGTTCTTGCCTACAGCGCAGAAGAGTGTAGAGGCAGACATTTTTATCCCTCTGATTTAGGCTTTAAGGGAAAGGCGATTGAAGAAGAATCATTGGGTCATTCTTTAAAAATAATAGAACTGTCTTTAATTACACCTCAATCCCTCTCTGTGAGAGTGCCTTCAGCTTTATAAATTCAAATTCCTATTAGCATGGTCTTCGATTATAAATCAAATAAGTAGATAAGACTTTTAATTAAGTCTTGGCCAGAATCCCTTTATTTGTATTCAAAGTCTCTGGAAATGGTTAGAGGAAAGTTTCCAATACGTTTCCCCAACCAGTACCATTTAACAGACAAAGAATAGAAGAATAGAAAATATTATATTACAGGCAAGGGAATAACAGTTAATGACAATGGAAAGATTTCATAACTGAAAGCTGCTTAACACAGACACAGCAGGTTTCCTCCAGTACCCCTCATTCAAAATCAAATTGATTAAAAACTAGCCAAGTCTTTACAACCTCATTAAAGCTGTTTATTATTGCTGCACAAAAGAACCATCTTACATTTATTATTAGGCCACAAGAGTGTCTGAAATCTGTCTTTTGTTCTACATAGGCATTACAAATTATTAACAATTTACCAACAGAAGTATGCGTTATTGAATGTATGCCAGTCATAAAATATTTATTAAACAACACATCTGATGAGACATTCTGCTTGTCTATTAAAATATAAAAGAGGGCTCTGTTCTTTTTTGTATCTCCTAACATGTCAAGTATTTTACTTGTGATACATGGGGGATTTCAAATACTAATTTCAGTGCATGTATACATAATGCTATGACTTTAATAATCCATTGTATGTTAAAAGTATAATACCTGAAGATGTTCTGTATGTTTTGCAAGGATAGGCAATATATTCAACAGGCTTATGAAGTCTGTCTAGTTTAAGGTAACAAACCTCACACAATAATGTGAGTATATAAAAAAAATCATTACTGTCCAGCTAAAATTCCAAATACAAACCCCATATAGCAATGTTGGTATTTTTGGCTGACAAGAAAAAAACCTTTAACTGCATGTTGTCTTTGTGCAAGTTACCATTTGATCCCTAATTAGAGGTATTTAATGCTGTCAGTACTGACTTCTTCACCAGCTTCCATTTGCACCTGAAATCTACAGAACTATTTTGGAAACCAAACTGTGATACGCTATACAAGCGGTGTCAATTACAGAGAATACCATCCTGTTCACTTGCGTTACTGATCGGCTAGTAAAAGTAAGGACAGCAAAAATAATATATCTCCCTGTACCAGTTGGAATCCTGCTCTATTGTATCGTGGTGCTGTGAAAACTTGACACTATATCAGTGTGACATATTGCTCTCCAATTGTTCCTGGTGCTGGTATGTCACTGCCTAGTTTTTCCTTCTCTGTCAACAAGCTCTCGTACGTGGATTCAGAAGGCAACCCCATTGGAGTGGTCCAGATGACCTTCCTTAGACTGCTGAGTGCTTCTGCCCACCAGAACCTCACTTACAACTGCTACCAGTCTGTGGCGTGGCACGAGTCATCCCAGGACAGCTACGACAAAGCCATCCGCTTCCTGGGCTCCAACGATGAAGAGATGTCCTACGACAACAACCCCTACATCAGAGCGGTAGTCGATGGCTGTGCTGTAAGTACTGGGTCCTTTATTGATTAGAAAACCACAATTTAGCGTCCTAGTGTCTTTGATGAGTGTGCATGATACATTGTTACAGTGGAATAGGTTAAAGAAGAGCAAGAACCATGCATAAGAACTTGAAAATATTCATTTCTAAACTATGCATATATATTTATAATCCAGGTCTGGCAATGGCACGTGAAACAAGCAATGTGATTGGTCGAGCGAGGTTCCAGCTGTCCGTATATTGGATGGATACGGACAGTTGGAGCCTTATCACATATTCTAAATCACTGCGCTGCCTCACAGAATTTAAAAATATTGGATGGTAGCCACATTGCTTTTACAGTTACAGATGTACAGCTGTAACTATGAAACTGAGTGACCAATTACCTGCAAATCCCAAAGTAGTAAGTAGACATGCCGATTTGGATGAGGAACAATTAAATGAACTGGAAGATGGCAAAAAAAAAAAACAAATCGCTGTCTTTGTACTCAGTCACCCCGACTTTGTCACTTAAAATAATGTATTTTTAGTGGTTTGCAAATGCTACAAAAAACCACAAAAAGACAACCACAAAGCCCCGAGGCGTCCGTATATTCGACGTATACGGACAGCCTGTCGGGCCTTATTGCATACATATACAGTCGACTCCACTTCTTTGCATATTACTTAATTGCATAAATCGCTTAATTGCATAGCATGCAGCTGGTCCCATTTTTGTAGTGCATCATTTTCTATGATTGCATGATACGGTTAAATGCATATCAGCTAAATGCATAACTCACTTAATTGCATGAAGCTGTGCGGTCCCAAGTCCATTGTACATTGCATTTTAATTTGGATAATTGCATAATGCAAAAACGCTCGAAAGTGTTTAAAAAGAAGAAAAAAAGAACGTTGAGTGTTTCAGCAATAGCAGTGCTGTAGAGCGATAGCAACAGCATGACAGTGGGAAACGCAGGCAAACTTATTTTTTCTGAACTTGTACAGTATTGTGGATTACTTGTAGTTATTTGTAATAAAATGTATAAAAAATAACTTACAATAACTTAGTTTATACCGCTGTTATATACATTATTTTACATTGTTTTACATTTCATAGTCACCCCTTATTCAATTGCCAGAGAATAGTCTACATATAGACCTATTATCATTGTATCCCATTGTATTCCCTCACTCCTGTTATGTGTATGACCTCACACCGATCCCAAGCCCATGCAATTATGCAGAGTCGACTGTATATATATATATTTAGAAAATCCCCACATGTTGATACAACTGTTTAAATAACATACCTGTAAGTTTACTTTTCATTGTTGACATCCAGACAACTTTTTACATTTATAACTTCAAAGTCTGTTTCAAGGCTATTTTCAAAATGTCTGCTCTAGTGCACTGATAGTGTAAGGATTATGGCCCACATTGTCAAACAGGTAACACAGCAATAAATGATCCATGATGTGGTACAGAACAGAAAAGCCAGAGCACTTATGTTTGTTAGAGCCCTTTTTTAAATCGCTTCTTCCTGCAGTGATTTAAAGGACAGATCTCAAACCCCAGTGCACTAGAGTGGACAGTTTGAAAGAGCCCTGAGACTTTAAAGTTATAAGTGTAAAAACTGTCAGGATATTAACAATGAAAATAAAAATGACAGGTGCGTTATTTAAACAGTTGCAACATGTGGGGACGTATAACGCTGTATTTTTCAGAACCTCGCAACTTACTCTTTAAATACAGTGAGTAGAAAGTTGTAAAATAGTAAAAATGTTATGTTTTAATCCTTTCTGGTAACACCTATCCTGTTTCCTGAATTTAGCAAAAGCCACTTGGAAGTAACTATTATAAGGAACTCCATATTCCAAATATCAGGAAGTAATTGTGTGTCTGCAAATTAGCAAAAACATTTCTCCTGCTATTTGTATGCTCCTTGTTATTTTAAGGTAACATCCTCACTAGCAGACAATTAAACTAAAGAGCAGAACAATAGTTGTAAATGAAGTCGGACCCCACACAGCACAGCGAACAGCCTTTCTTTGGTGGTACACACTGAATTAGATGTCAGGGTCTGAATATTTTTATTTTGTTACCATCCATTTAAAATACATATATGGGGAAACATTGCATCTTTTATATATATATATATATATATATATATATATATATATATATATATATATATATATATATATATATATAAAATCCAGATTTGTGAAGCCTTACCATCGCAAATCTTTTAAGCATAATTAATTTGATGCATGTAATAAAAGGGCCAAAATATGTGCTAAATGTTCTTGGCAGCAGCCCTACAGCAAATGTTCTGCCAACCTGCCTGTTTTATTCTAATGTGGTCATTTTGATTTTTTTCAGGCAAAGAAAGGCTATGAAAAAACTGTACTGGAGATCAACACACCCAAAGTGGAGCAAGTTCCTTTTGTCGACATCATGTTCAACGATTTCGGCGAAGCGTCACAGAAGTTCGGTTTTGAAGTGGGGCCCGTCTGCTTTATGGGTTGAGACGCCACAGAGAAACTGAACGAGAAAACACCACCTTTTTTTTTTTTTTTACCGTTGAGTCTCCAAAAAAAAAAAAAAAGATTAAAGAAAAAAAAACAGCAACCTTTAACCTCAGCGTGCCTTTTCCGTCACATGCAGGTTTTGAAATGGACGAATCTGACATTCAGCTGTGCTTTTTATGTTGTGCACATCCCACTGCTCCTCATCTCTCCAGTAACAGGAAAGCTTTCTTTGGTGTAGGTCCAGAATCACATGACCCAAACAACCCTAACACTTGCCATTGGGAACATTAAGCATTGGAAGGGTGGGACTTCTACAAATAACCGACCTTAAATGCCAGTGTATTCAGTCTTCAAGCTTTGCTTCATTTTGTGCATATCGTCCACCTATTCTCTACAATGGGGCTTTTATATATATATATATATATATATATATATATATATATATATATATATATATATATATATATATATATTTTTTTGTATGTTTGTAAGTAATTTTTGTATATTTTTTCTTGAAATTTGTTTTTTATATATATATATATATACAGTATATATCTGATTCAAAACATGCATGTGACCCTTTTTTCTTTTTTAATGACAAAGTTATTTAAAAAAAAAAAAAAAGAGTTACGACCAAGTTCCATCTTTTTGTTGAGGTATGAATGCATTAACTATTTGTAATTAAAATTATAATAAAGGTTAAACAAAACAAAAACAAAAAAAACCCACACAGCTCTATCATCTGAGCATTCATTTTTATACAAAAAAAAAAAGTTGTACCACAAGAAAAAACATATCTGTCTATCGCCTTTTGGAAATCTCCTTATTTGCAAGGTGACTGTTGTAAACTTAGCTATTTGTGCAAGTTTCAAGTTGATTTGGTTAATGCTTGCTCTTTTATACTTCCATATTGTTCTGTATGCAATGGGAGATTATATATGGAGGGATATCACGCTTTTATAAGAAAACATAGGTGCTATTTTTTATTTCCCTCTGTGGTGCTATATATGTAGTTTTTTATGTAAGTAAAACACTGGTGGTGCCCTGCCATTGCCAAATCTCCCAAGATCTTTAGTTCCTGCTTTTTGACAAGACAATAAAACTGTACCTTATTGCAAGATCTTAGTTAATGCATGGCGTTTTCATATTTATACACAGGGCAATTTCCTTGATGTATTTATGTTCTTTTCTTTCTTTTTTAAGCTTGTATAGCCCATGTAGAAAGCAAATTATTGATAACAAAAATTACATATAATAATAATAACAGGATAGTAATAATCGCTGTTTGTATTCAATTGCTGAATGTGGTGCAAACTTATGTATTTTATATTTTAGTTACAGAACATAAAAAGCAACACAAACATGCTTGCATGTCATGGCTCCTCAACTTCCAAGTGTTTTGTAAAAGGCTCTAATCCATGAGCAAAAAAAAGTACAATTCTTAAATGTACACTCCAGGCCTTTATGGGGATGCCCTTAGTATTTTAGTTTAGCGAGTCAAATTCAAGGTAATTATCAGGCTAAGAAGAGGTGAGACATCATTTGAGCATCTGACAGGCTTCTCGTCAAAACGTTTGTTTAAATAAATTACTTAGATTCTTTATAGTATTACTGTACACCCCCCAGCAATTTCTAAATTGTCACTTTGTTGTCAGATCTTTACAATTCCAACCACATGTGATTCACAGCTACTGTATGCAGCGTCTTAATGCCTGCCAGTTTTAGGGCAAGAGGATGGGGTAATTTTTGGGATACATTAACAAGCATACTGGTTTTCAATCAAACAAAAGTAAAAAGTAGTGCTATCTATCTTGCAAAAATTGATGTTAATACTTTCCAACCAGGACAAATCTAGTTCATGCTTGAATCACACAGAATAGCATGTTACAGCTATGGCTTTAAGCCACACACCCCTACATGTGTGCTGCAAATGTCTTCAAGGAAAGAGTTGGGACCTGAAGTTCTACAATCATTTCAGAGAGTGCAACGGATTGTAGAACCACCCCAAGTACACGTTTCTTCTTTTTTAAATGCGATTTTTACACAGCCAAGCATCTTGTTACTTTGAAAACTTGAAGACTAGAAGGCAGTGCCATCCACCCTCTGTGGAATTACTTGCAACATGACTTCTGGTGTTGTGCAATTTTTTTTTTTTTTTTGCAAGTTATAGCACAATTGTGTTTATGTATATCAGTTGACTTTACTGGGGACACCAACTGATTGCACAGCTCCACTTTGGCGAAAAAGGCCAAAATGAGAGCTTATTTTATATTTTAAAAAAATCTGTTTAGGTCATGTGATTCTTCAGTCTCTATGCTTTATTGCACAAGGATTGACTTTATATACTAGGTTTCACTCTTGTGCTTGCTATAGCCAAACCATAGATTTACTTCCTACTTCTCTCCGACCACTCCGCATTAATGCAATAAAATTAAAAAAAATGTAATTGTCTGATTTTTTTCTTTTGATATATATATATATATATGACTTGAACAATTTCAGTAAATAAAAACAAACAAAAATCTGTGAACTATATATAGATTTTTGGTACAGTACCTGTGGCCATTAGACATACTTCAATGATATTGAAAAGAAAAAAAACATTGTACATTTCTTGATCCTTCAGTAAAGTGTCATAACTGTCACACCAATAAAGGTGCTTTTATAAGAACTTTTTTAAACCTGTGTAATAAAGGATAGAAGATATATTGGTTTTTATGTTAATAAATTGAAGTTTACTGTGCCCTTCCACTCCTTTGAGGTGTGACTCTTGTATGTCTTTTGAAGCATTAAAACCAAACTGTATGCATGACTCATTAATAATTTTTTTCCTGTTGTTATAAATGTGTTGGTCTTTATGGTGCTATTTTTAAAGTTTACATGCTAAAAGATGAGAACAACCAAGCATTTTAAATATGTCAAAATTGTGAAATAAAGGGAGGGGTCTTTAAATTGTGACCAACCACGTTCCCAGTTTCTTATAACATCTCATTCTCTTGCTATTTTGTAGTATATTTATTGTATTATTTAAGAAAATAAATACAAGATGTCACACGTACTGTAGTGTTAAATAAGGACCCACTGCCATTATATACACCTGAGAGCATGGCTTATTTAGTATGGCTTATCTTAGTATTACTGTACTAAAGATGAAAGTTTCAAGACATTTAAAAATGCCTGTTGTCAAAGCGTTCGTCATCAGATTTTAGTTTCTTTCAGTATTTCCAAAGATGAAAGTTCCTGTTTTCTTTTCCTATTTATTACAGGCAGAGCTACAACTAATGAGACCAATATGAACTGTTGCATTATTGATTTTTAACCTTTGTCTCTTATTAATTCTGTAATCAGTGGCGGTATTTAGATAAAACCCAGACTGTTTAGTGCCTCCATTAATTGAAAACCATGGCACTAAAGAAGAAGCAATTCATGCTCAATGTTAGCAAGTAAAATAGAGGATAAAGATCTTTATCTGCAAATACTGAATTGACATTAGAGTATTCTGGAGGGAATTAGGAAGTGCTGCCTGTTTGATTTACTCATTTCATAGAAGGATAAAAATACTTACGAAAAGCAGAATCTCTAAACAATAATTGATATCAAAACTACATGACACCCAGAGAACACAAAAGCAGTTGCATTGGAAACTACAAGATAGCCTTACTTTATTATAAACTAGTGCACACCCTAATCCATTGCAGTACAAAGTATTTTTAAATGAATCAGTCCAGCTATGGAATATATGTAAAAAAAAAAGAATCTAGACTGAAGACGTATACTTCATTACTACTGCTAAACTATTAACCCCAGCCTTTGCAATGGATGCTCAAAACACAAGCAGAGTTGAATTTTTGAATGTCCACTGGCCCTTAATATGCAAAGCATGACACCCCCTAACAAATAATAATGTGTAAATAGTCAATGATCAGGTAATACTACATACAAGAAAAGAATTACAGCACAATGAAAATAATAAAAACCACACAGGTAGCAAGTTGCTTGTGCCCACAATGTTTATCCATCCGCCACCTGATTGATTATGGTGGGCATGTGAAACAAGACAACAGTCAATGAGGAACAGGGCACATGCAAGTTGCTTTAGCGGATCAGGGGAAAGTAGAACCCAGCACTACCATAGCACTTCACAGAAAGCTGCCATGATGACTATGCTTTGCAATTCCAAATGGACAATTTAGAGAGAGCAAAACAAAAGTGTATTGAGATGTCTCCAGTGCTGTACGTATTCTTCCAATATTGTTTGCAACATAATCGTGACTGAAAAAAACCCAGTATTTTCACTAGACACCTTATTTAAGGAGCACGCTTTATATGGATAAAAACAACAGAAGTACTGTAGCAGTCAACATTTCAAGGGCTGAGCTGATGCCCAGAGAATGTATGTGCTGCATTTTTCTACAAAACATGAAAACCAACTTCTACATTTCATGCATTCAAACACTTTAGCACTGAATTATATTTTGAAATATATAACTATCTCAATTGCCATGCTTTGACCACAGTTAAAGGTTCCAACTCGGTCATGCACATGATTTGTAAATATTACAAAAACAAGCACATTAATAACACTAAAAACATTTAACCCAGATTGCAGAAACCGCCTTTCTCTGGCTATTCGGGAACCTGTCAGGCTAACATTAATGATTCACTGTTGCATAATATTGCAGTATGTATTCTCACTGCACTGTAGAATATGTAGAACACAGATAATATGGTTTCAAGAAACATAGCCTGCAAAATGAAAACCAAAACACTTCAAACTACTCGGCTGGCAATAGTCTCTTTAAGGTATCATACATTTTTTAAGAGTAGCTTATTAAATCGTTTGTAAAGCCATTTTAATAGAGCAATGAGGGCTAATAGGGGTCTCCTTTCTACACCTGCAGGCACAAGCATACTGCACATCCTCAGCTGCACAAAACACGCAAAATAACAGGGGCATGTTATCTGTCAGTGAAACTTTGTACCTTGCTTTGTGTTGTATAAATGCTGGAAGTCCTTCTGGTCTATAACTCAATAACACCACCACCACAATAGACTCATGTAGTGCTTTTCATGTAGAGTAATGTCTCTGCATACCGGTGATAACTTATTTGTAGACAGAATAATACTGAATAGAAAAGATTAGGAAAAGATTGGGAATTTTCTCCTGCAAATAGGATACCGGCATCAGGATGAAATCATTATTTTAGTGCCTGCTATAGAGACATGCAATGTAATCCACTATAGATCACACAGAGCAACTTTAGCGGATGTGACCCTATTCAGTAATGGGGTATAAAAGCAATAGGATGCAAAAAACAGAGACTAAAGAATCAAACTATATTATCAAATGGAAATGGCTTGAAGGATGTTAACTTATTTCACACCCCATAGTAGAGGGCTAATGTGAAACTAGTTTTACACTCTGTTTGAACAAAATGTTTTTATTTTACATGTTACTGTTCTTTGCACTCCTTTGCTGCCCTCTAGAGATGCAGGAAATATTAAGAATATAATTCAGAGCAAATAGTACATACGAATTAAAAATAAATACATAAATAAATAAATAAAATGCATTTCATTACCAGTAACCTTATTGCTGCTGATCATTAAATATGCAAACATACATTAAAATCTGAGAAAAGGAAAATATTCCAGGGAAATGCTAAATGTACAGTAAGATACTCAGTAAACAGAGGGAGTGGGGTTAGTTCCTGAGGCTAGCATTGACATTGCTGGTTATCCTTATCTACTGGCACAATGAATATAAAGTGAATGTGTATACAATTCTAAAAACAAATTGACTTTCATGTAAAGACAGACACCGCTGCATTAGCCTCCTCTCTCATATTAATAGGTGGGAAGTGTGTATTGGGGCTCAGTGTGCTCCATCTGAAAGTGGGGATAGTTCATCTGGGTTAGGCTGTGTGGAAATGCAAATGTTTTAAAAAAAAACACACATTAAGCGGCAACAGTACTTTATTCAAAATATTCTTAAGGGGTTTCACAAAACCTTTTCATTATTATTTTACTGTTCTGCATGCAGCACATCCCAAGCTCTTTTTACTGAGCTATTTCAGGAAAACTGCCTGACAGCTATTCCCCAGCTTTACAGCAGCAGTACTTTGTTAACAGAAGTTCGTCTTTCTATTGTAAGGTACCAATAAGATATACTTACAAATTGCTCTGAAGCCCGAGCTACAGCAGCTTTCCAATTTCTCTTCCATTTAGGAAAACACATTTGACTGGTCCTGGTGGAAAATTGTTCTGTTTTTGTCAGATTTGTGTGGAAGGATTGCTGCTCTAGGCACCTCAATAATCATTATCAATGCTGCAGATGCAGCAGCTCGCTTCTTGGCACTGCAGCAAGCAGACTAGAGGGATCCTTTTTGTTTGTTTTCTAGTTAAATTGATTGTTTTTGAAGCCATATCACTGAAGTATTGTTAGTACAGTAAGTGGCCTAAATGGAACCATTACAAGGACACACAAACTTCAAACACATTTTTCTAGGATTCTGAAGATAGGGTGTAAACTGCTCACCAGCTTCATAATCCCTGGATCCTGCTCGTGCTTGGCATGGTATGTCTTCATAATCGTAAGAGGGGGATTACTTATTTAAAATCCTTAAATCAGAACCCCTTCTAGCTGTTTAAATACAGAAAAGAAACTGTGAAGAAATACTAAACAGAGAGAATTAGTGCAGGGCCTTTATATGACAAAGTTACCCTGAAATAAGCACATTTATGAATGATCAAATCATGAAATAACTGGTGAGCACTTTACATTTCAAGATATAAACACACTAAAGAAACTCCACTGTACTGTAACATTTTTTAATATGGCCTTGCGAAACACAGAGCCTTATTTTAATTCTGTAAACAGTGGTCGTATTTTTATAGATCAACTTAATAGACCCAGAAGGCACTTGAAGACAATAGACTTTGTAAAATACGTCACACTTATGCATGAAGATACAAAGGAGTGCTCACAAGGACTTTGGAGTTGTCCTCGATTCATTTCCTCTTTGCTAGCACTCATAAGGACCTGAAGGCCACTTTTGAAACCCAACATACATGTTGGGTGGATATTGGCTGGAGCACAATATTGCCATATTCTACTTTGCACTTCAAAACAGCAACTACTGAGGTAGCAATGCTCAGGTGAGTTATTTGCACTGTTAGCAGATGGGACAGCCTTCATTGGTCATTATTATTATTATTATTATTATCAGCATTATCTTTCCTGTGGAAAACAAAAGTCAGTCAGCTTACTTTTTCCAGCTTCATGACCTAGTAAAATAAATCCACAGTGACCGAAATAGATCAGCAGCATAGTTCAGTAGACCATTTTTTTTTATCCTCTACCGTGGTTCCCTATAGCTTCCAGTTCCCATTTCAGTTCCAATCACTGTGAAGCATCCTAACAAGATTGTAATCACAATTAACACAGCGTGAAGGGAGATCATGACAATGGAAACAGAGCAGGATATTGCATTATCATACATGCCAGCTCCTGTTAAATCTCCCCACAAGCCCACAACACAGACAGATAACAAATAAGGCAGTGTTTTCCAGAACCAACATATCCCATTTTATGTCCAAAGGTTAGAAACTGCTATTTAGGAGTGACAAGCAAAATGGCGCAGGTGACAGTTTATTGTATGGGGCATTTTTATTGTGGGTTTGTAGGGTGGAAACAGCATGTATAGATAGGGAATGCATGAACATTGATGTGTGAGAGACATAATACTATATAGAGAATAATGTATGGGGTAGTGTATGATGTGGGCATTCAATTGTCATTTACCACACACTACCCAATGCAGTATTTTTTATAATCTCCAGCGAGCAATTGTTTCCTGCTAGAGTTGTAAAGTTGTGTGTTGCTTGTTGTGGGGGGCTTGCTCTACTTTGTCTATATCAGTGAGTTATTAGTTTGTGCTGGGTCACGTTCTTTTACTGGTGAGCGCATGCTTCCCGTAACGAGAAATATTAACTGGATTAGCCCATTGAAAAAAAAAATGCACACCAGGTATTATAGTACAGTATCATTGTGAATACTTAGGAGGATGCATTTTGTTTTAAAGTTTATTCAGTGACAGTGCTCTATATATATTATATAACGTTTCTTAAACTAGTTGCATGTACTGTATATGGTGGGATTTAGACATCAGAAACAAAAACAAAAAAGACAAGCTGAGAAAAGAGCTTCATCCATAACTATTAAACACTCAATAGTGCTGACTTGACAAAAGACCATGGCAAACACATTGACTAGTCCTTTCCAATGTCTTGAGTGCAGTTCAGGTCAGCTTTTGTGAACTAAACAAACAATGGTTTGGGAAAGTGTGGCAAAGTCAGACAACAAGAATTCAAAGTGCAAGGAGGCTTAATTATAATCCTGGTCTGGTGACAGTAAATAATAAATCCCAGGCAATACACAGCGATGTGTATTGCACTGTTCTAAATAAAGGATTGCAGGCCCAAATAATAAACAAAAATTAATTTCCAAAGTTATTCTTTACACGTACGTTTTTCCCTATGAGTTTAATGTTTGAGTGCATATATATATACACAAACATTTAAATAATAATTTAAAGATGACAAATAGCCCTATTTTAGAGCAAGTCATTTTTTTCAAAAGCAATAAAACTAGCCAAAAAAAAAAGAAAAACTCAGAACAATAAATGAACTGCAGCTGTGTTGCTTCTTGCTAACGTTATTTAATAACTATTTTTTTTCCTTTCAGAAAATGTGACTTGGCCTCAAAATGTAATATTTTGAAAACCAAATTAAAAAGCTACAAACTGTGCGTTGTATTCAAAGGGAAAACCTTCAGTGATGGGGAAGTACATTACTGGTTCATTTTAAAGAAAGTCTTATGAGGCAGGCGAAATACACTGACAGATTATGTGAGAGATCAGTCACAGTAAGAATCCTTTGAATGGTGCCAAGAGATACCGCACTGTAAATCACCTCATGAATGCTTTAAAAAGGGGCTTGTTAGTTGCAATGCAATAACGGTCACGTGCCTTGCGTGTAACAAAAATGCAAAAAAAGATTTTTATGAAAGACAGTTTAATATCCCCATGTCCTAGGATGCTGTTAATTTCACGAATGTCACACCTCAAACTTAACCTTACCAAAACTTTTTTTTTAAAGCTTTGTGAGCAGAGCCATAGCACGGAATACATTTTGAGTAAACAGATTGGGTCAGCAACATTCAAAAGCTAGTGTTATATTTAGAAATTTTTGGATGAGAATCAAAAGCTCATATCTGTCGCCAACAATGTTCTTGGAAATCTACGAGAGACAATGTACCACAATGGTCAGTCTCGATTCCTACTAGAGTAACTAAGCACTGCATGTAAAGTACTAGGGCAGCCTTGGCTAGAAGTGAACCGACCAAGCAGATGGAATTCACAGCCTGCTGGTAGCTCCTGAAGAACTAATGTAACCTGACATGAGAATCTGTGACAAACCAGGGATGCTCTGTGTGACGTGCTCCAAACATTTCCATTTTCCAGGCGAAGACGAGTCCAGGATGCGAAATCCAGAGCTTCTGAGCCAAGTTTACCACACTCTGTTTTATCAGCCATATTATCTTGAGCTTGTGGGTTGAGCTGTGTGTTTAGATACAGCTGAATACCAGGCAACGGATGGTCACGGTTCAACATTGTGTACTTGTATTTCCAGGCACTGAAGTGTACTGTTTTGCTCCTCTGCAGGCAGTCACCAAGTCAGCATGTCTGGGAGTGAAGGACATGTGGTGCCAACATACTTACATGTATTTAATTGTTTTGTTGATAACAGTATGAAAGGAAACTAAATTCTGTATATATTTGTGTGTGAAGAAGCGCACACAACAAGAATTTAAGCAGAATTTAACAAGTTCCCTTTACTGTTATAGTGTAAAACCCTTCTGTTTGTGAAAATAAATATAAATGTGAGATGTTTTTATAGCACAGGAATAGATATGATAGTTGTTTTGTTTTATGTGAAATATATGTGGATTTAAACTGGAATAATACATGGTTGTCTGAGAAGTTATTTTGCTAACCCTATATACAAAAAATCTATAATCTAGTAAGATTCTTCAAAACACTTTCAGCAATATAAATCATTGCATTTCTCAGCAAATCAGTTACTTACCGTATTTATACAGTGTGTGCATGCGTGTGTGTGTGTGTGTGTGAATAAAACATGCTTGTTATATTTTCAATAGTAGAAAAATAAAAAGATTAGGAAAACTTGCTGATTCCAGCAGTAATATCTAACTTCCCAAAAGCATTAGCCCACACCAATATCCCACAGGAAGTCCATTGAGGTTTTAACTGACTGAGCATCTCCACTTTGCAAACCTCTAAACTTCTTTATAGTTTCCCCACTAAAAACTCACTCATGCACACACACGCTAAACAAAGCAAAATGAATATAGTGGAATCTTTAGACAACTGCAGTTTATGGCAAATTCAATAAGTCAGTATAAACAATAGGAAAAACTGGTTGCAGATATGAGTCCTATTCATAAAACACATTTTTACTTTCTCACTTTTTTAAGTCTGTGGAAACCAAAGAATTAATCTAAACCAGTTCTAGCAAATGAATACCAAAATCAAAAGAGGTTATACAACTCAGTACTATTTCCATGTCAGCTAGACCATTCTAAAAGATAAGGAAGATGTAATAAAGCACAGTAAAACATGGGGAATCAGATAAAGTATATGGAAGTGTGTTACAAAATGGTAAAGCACAACAAATGCATAATAAAAGCATGGTAAAGTGTTACTGTAAACAACACAAGCAGACAGGATAAAATGTCTGTGGCAAAGGAAATCATCTGCGATCAACAATACCTGCTTTTAAAATAAAAACAAAAACTGAACCCATCTGAACTTGAACCGCTGCCATGTAGGATGAGATGTAATGTACGTGTTGGTGCTAGTTTTGTAGATAGTGTGAGAATTCCTGATGATGCAGAAGTCCTGTGACACTTTTGTGTCCAATTATGCTGGGTTCAAAGTAGGGCTGTAAGATTCTGTTTAGTTTTGAAACGTTCAAACTGAAGGATTAAAAGGATTAAATGTGTTTAAATGTTTAACATATTGGTCATTTTTGTAACCAATCAAGAAAGCCATCATGGAAAGTCCACCATTAGGGTAATATGAAAATCTGTAAAGCCTTTATTCTGTAGACTTTACAGTAAGTAAACTTCAAAGTTACTGTACAAATATATAAAGGTAAACATTTAACACTGATAAAAATCTTAACCAAACATTAGTGTAGCAGATGGAAAGAAAGAGCACATTTGCTAATAATTTGAACATGTTACAGATGGCAATGTCAAACGAATGTAAAAATATTTTCAATAAAAACCAAAGGGATCTCCGATAACCCATGAAGTTGAAAATATAAACTTTTTGTGAGAATGACGGTCTTGGCAG
Source organism: Acipenser oxyrinchus oxyrinchus (assembly GCA_030684275.1). NCBI lineage: Eukaryota > Metazoa > Chordata > Actinopteri > Acipenseriformes > Acipenseridae > Acipenser > Acipenser oxyrinchus. The sequence continues at coordinate 313,751 of JAGXEW010000142.1, read as the reverse complement.
TCAAAAAGGAGACAGATGTTGCAAGTTTTCAAAACAACATCTGTCTTTGTCATTGTAAATGAGGATATATATCCCAGTTAATGTTCTCTTCATCTGGCATCATATTGGAGGCTTAATATACCATTGTTCACTGACATCAAGCAGTACCAAGAGGTCTTTACTTTTAAAAACCATCTGTAAAGTAATTTGCTCAACTTGGAGAGTATTCAGCTGAGATAACTTTTTAAATATGCATTATTATTATTATTATTATTATTATTATTAATTTATTTATTTATTAGCAGATGCCCTTACCCAGGGCGGCTTACAGTAAAATCAGTAGAAAATAAGATCAGATTCAAATAATAACAAAATAAAAAATACAGTAAATAATTGCATTTAAGAGCGAATTCGACTAATTCGATGGAATGGTTATATTTATTTTTCAGGAAACCAGGGTTATGATAATAACCTGACATTCCCTTTCAAGTACAAAATGTAACCATTACCGAATGGGTTAGTATACCCAAGCCATCTCAAGCGGAAGATTACCGCATGACTGGAATGCTACAAGGCTAAGCCGAGGCTGCCATTTGGAACCCCAATAACAAGTAGCTCGGGCTAAAAAAAGGGCCACAGCGGGACGTAACAAACAACAGGCTGCAGTGCACAAATATGCGTAATTAGTAAAACGAACACAGCGATTATTTTTAATATAATCAACACAATCAATGCAAAAATATAGAGCAAAAAAAGTAACAAGTACTTATCTGAATAGGCTCTCCTGTCAGGTCAGTTCATGAAAGGAAAAATGGCGCTGAGATCTGCGCTCGTCTTTTGTGCCCTCAGGGGCGGGCATGACTGCGTCACAGGCTCGGCTGAGCAGCTTTGTTATATCTTATTCTGGTTTCAGGTCTTTAGGAGGTGAATACCCATTCGGTCATGGTTACATGTCGTATTTTGTGACTCGAACGCGGTACTTTTTCCACACACTAGGCTGCCTGCCACTGGTTAGTGAATACAGCAGGTGTATAAAGCACGCAGTAAAGGGTCTTACTGAGTGCAAACCACATTACCTCTGTTTAGTGAATGAGGACCTAAATATTTTGCATGTATTTGAAGATAGGACTGTTTTCTATGGCGTGAGATCCATTGGCTAACACATTTTACACCACAGAAATGCTGTCCTTTTACTTACTGGAAGGTAGTGTATAATCTTTCTCATTTGGGTCCAATTCCTTTCTATTTTTTAAACCAGGGCTGAGTGGCACACAGTTGGTAGACTAGAGCCTTCTTGATAGATTTAAGGCACTGTACTGATGAGCCCTGACTAAATTGGAATGTAGATTTAATCTGGTCCTCTGTCCTGTCAGATGTTCTATTGTGCTGTAGGTCCACTGAGCTGCCTTTTAAAGAGTCATTTGCCTTTACAATTAGAGCCTAGAAAGAATACATGATTAAAAAGTGAGAACTAATATCTCTGATGCCCTTTGTGTGAGGCAATACTAGAGTGTCCTGGGGACTTGTGACTCACTTGGGCTCGTGCCTTCCTCTCTTCAGCAGACGATACACTTTCTCAGTTTTCATTTTATTGGGAGTATTCCAAGTGTATGTTACAGCAGGCAGCTGAGCCAACTTTTTCCGACACCAAAGGACAGATCTCAGTGCCGCCTTCAAAACAGGGATGCAGGGGCACTCGGCAGCAGATGCTGCAGACACGAGAAATAAAACAAGGGTCTGTTGAAAGACAAACAAGATGAACCACGTTATGTGCAAACTCTCTCGATCAGCTAAGAAAGCCAATGAGCGGTTGCTGTTTACTCATCACGGTAAACACAGACAGTACAGTACTGTGCTTTTTGCCTGGAGGTCTTTTAGAGGTCAAAGACGTGATATAGATAAGATGTGTGTGTGTGTGTGCGTGTGCGTGTGTGTAGGGGGGTTGGGGGTGGAGGGGTAGGAAATGTCACAGTTATCTTAACTAATGTATTCTGCTTGTTGTTTAGATTTACTTTATTACAATTCAATCAATCATGTTGCAGAATGCCCACAAAGAAACATAAAAAAACACAGTAGATACCTCTAAAGCGGAGAAAAAGTCTGATCGACATCAGAGTATATTTTAAGACATACTTAGGTTTAACATACCAAGTGTATACTAGTGCAACAATAAAAATCAAACCATTACTGGATTTTAGTTACAATTGAAGCCAGAAGGCAAGCACCAAGACTAAGACTTTCTATGTTTGGGGTTCTCGTCTTATGAGTAGGATACTACAGTAAGTATCTGGAGGGCAAGACAGTCGTCCACTCTATCTTTATTTTAAATCCCCCTTTTTACAGAAAATTAAAACCCAGCAAAGGATTAAAAAAAAGGATACCTTTTCTTTTCATTGCTGTTTATAAATCGTAGGCCTATTTTGGAATAATCACAAAGAAAGTATTATTTGTCATTGGACCACACAGAAGGCTGTGTGGTCGAATAGTTAAAGAAAGGTGTCTGTTAAAGAAACAAATAAGAATAATGAATGAATAACAAAGAAAACCAATATGCTTGTGATTGCTGTTGACCAGATGTAATAAATCATTTACGATTTCACAGCCAATCATAAATGATGAAGTAAAACCTTAAGCAGACCAAGATATTTTAAATACCATATACTTGCACCCATCCATAAGTTACGCATATACTGTAACTGTATACAGACATGTAGATTTAGTTTAATTGCAGCATAGCAGTACTTGTCGAAATTACTTTTGATGCAGATCCACTGAAGGTTATTGTTTGCAAAGAAATGAGATGGGTTTGAATAAGAAGTGTTTAGTGTAAGGATTGAGACTTTAGTAATGTAAGATTTCAAAGCCTGATTTGTGTCGGATAGCTTCTTAGGAATAAGCAATCACTTCCGCCATCCCAGTACTGTAATGAGTTCTGTTGTTCTCAGACACAGAAGAAGTTAGAAAGAGGGGTCTTGCTTGAATGAAGCAACTCATAACTTCCAGACCTACTTCTACACACAAACTGCTCTCAAACCAAGGGAGTGCTGGCCCCTGGAATTCTCAGGAACAACTAAAAAAAACAAAAAAGAGTGTGTGATCAAATCTGTATCCAAGTTCAAGTCCACATTAAAAAGACCATTTAATTTACTTATGCAGACCCCAGAAGAAGCAGCACCACTATTTGTGAACATTGTTCAATAAAACTGATCAAGATACTGAATAATTACTCTCTTGTTTTCTCATTATTGGGTACAGAGCTGCACCAGATGGTGCTGAGCTGGAGAATAATGAATAAATAATAAAACAATTGAAAATCTCTTAAACAATAATGTCCCTTGTTTCAGTGTTGTGACAGTTAATGCAATGTTAATGCAAGTCAGACATTAATTTAATAAATTATTTAAAACCATAATTATTACCATACAGATGTCAGAAACAAACGCAACAAAACTGATACACATTAAAAAGGTCCCTAGTATTGACAACCCCAAATTAATCTGAATGTAATGAATACATACATAGCATTAATCGACATTTAAAAACGTGACTTTTGGATGTCTGGACAATACTAGCTTTTAATCCTTAACAGTATTAACTCAGAATGAAGAGTGAATGAGTATTTACTACAGTCACAGACTCGGAGAGTTTGAACTCACAAACGAACCGGACCTAATAACAAAATAAAATGATTATACAGTAGAGAATAATACAGCATATAACCTTTCAAAAGCTGTAAGAACTACAACTCCATGGCACTGACAACAACACCCTTCTCATCCCAATCAAGACACAGAAATCTTATCAATTTGCTGCTCCTATATCTTGAAAAACCAGCAACAGACCACAGAGAGTTGGCACACAAAGGCTTTGCCAGTTTAATAGTCAGCAAGCTCGCTCACTGGTTCCAGTTTAACTGTCCTCGATCACTTTTCCTACCCTGGAATCATTTTGCGCCTTCTACTCACATCAGTTATTTTCTAGAATTGTAAAGACAAGAGTTCCATGGTGTCTGTGCTGAAAAAAAATCAATGGTGTGATATGCACAGTGCATTTCCCTTCCAATTACATTTCAAGATTGCCTGCCTGCCACAACATTCCTGTACAAACCACAAAAGGGATGGAAAATAAAACGGAGAGTTATGGGTGAGAAAAAGAAAAATGAATGCTGCATCTTACATACACGATTCCTCTCCATTCTTCAAATACAAATGTAAAGGTAAAAATTGCCCCTGGCTGAACCATTCGAGATCTTGTTTATTGATCCAAAATAAATGCATCCGAGGAGTTCCTGATCTAATAAATCACACAGAGGCAAATTAAATTATGAGTGCTTACAGCACACTTCGGGTCAGTGCTGCCCTGCCATTCATCAGTGTCTCTGTACTTCTGAGCTCCATCACCTGCTGAGAATTGCTCTCTGATTAAACTTTAAAAGGATCAGAATAACTGCTCTTGTTCTCTGTGGATTTTGTAAGCTGCTATTTATGCCTTGTAAAATCTGATTTCTTTAGGATAAAAAGATTATGTTATGTGAGTGGCATCTCGTGGGAACTGTTTCCAATTGCAGAACGCCAAACCCATGTTCCGGCACTTAGAGATTATATTGTGATACGTTTTTTTCCTCCCCAATAGTAACAAACTTTACATTTTTAAGGAATTGTTTTCAGTTCTCTGTTTAGGAAGGCAGTCTGATGTAGCATATAAATATTATATAGAATAAAATCAATGTCTTTTGATAAACACTGAAAAAAGTCTCTGTGACGGTAGCGTCACTGGCAAGCTGTTTCAACCAGGGATTAGACTCAGAGACAAGGATGTTTAAAAAGGCTAATGCGCACTTTAATTATAAATACAAATAACAAAACTAAATACTGCAACAAAACAAAAGACACGGTGGCCAACATAAACAGGTTGAACAAAACACACGTAAAACAAACAGACGGGACAGCACGGAACACAAAACACTTAAAATAAAAACCGAATTGTCTAAATAGGTCTCTTTTTTCAGTTATTGGTTAAAACTGAAAACTTCAAGCCCTAGTTGTATAACCCTTTATTAGTCTGCCTGTTTGTTAACATTGATATGGTAGATGTTTGGTAACAGACTCTTGCCCACCCTCAAACTCTCTGGCAAGGGATGTTCTGTACAGTAAAATAATAAAATGTTATAAGAAAACGTATTACTGTAGGTCCCGTTGAAATCAACACGTTTTAAATTTGTTTTCTAGCATGCTAAGACATGTTCCTTAGTTTATTTTTTATTTTATTTTTAGTGTGCTTAAATTCCATCGGGATACATTTTGCCCTATGCATTGAGTTACTCTGGTGTAAATCAGGACTGTGTCTTCGCCTGTGGGAAAAACTCCATTAAACAGTCTAAATTCTGTCTATTACTTAATAGAGCACAGCTACACAGCCTGGCACTTGCTGTTGATTCAGGCTGCTGGTGTTAAGTGGCTTTGTTACATGGAGCATCATAGGGATTTCAGGTCTATTGACATATAAAGCACCTGGGAGTGAGAGGCGCTGATAAGTTCAAAGTGAATGATGAACTATTCTCCCTTAGGCGGCACAGCTGACAAAAGTCAGGACCACTTACCCCCCAGTGCTCATAACTCCTTGGCTTGAGTCCATAATAGAACTACAGCATTTATTATTGGCCATTCATTATTTATTCATTCCAAAATGAGCCTTTATTTCCCCAATTTCTCTTTCAGTCTTCCAATTTTCTGAATTAGACATGACAGCCTTTCAACATACGTCAACAAATATTGAAAAAATGTTGCCTACCAATATCCTAATTTGTGCTGCTGGATTCTGAAATGAAGCACGTCTGGTTAAATTGAAGTAACCCCCCAAGCTTTTAAGCCATTCCCTCAAATGCAGTGTCATTTTTTTTGGTTAAAACAGTAGTACTCTTCTGGTCCAGGGCCTGGTCTTAACTAGCTACTAATTATTCAGTTGGACCTGCTAATTGATGGGTTGACAGTTTTGTTGAGCATAGTGGTTAATCCAAATCTTTATACTACAGACCAAACCATGATAGAAACACACAAGAGACAACCAAGGAGCAGGAAGGACTAGGGGAACGTTTCTGTGGTCAACAGGATACTTTAGACTCAAACTGATAGAAACTCCATAAACACTGAAAGGACTCCAGTTATTTTTTTGGTGTTCACTCTTTGTAATCACATGCACAGTGAATAGTATATTGTGATTCCTTTGAGCTGTTCTACATTCAACAATTCATTTTTTTTTTTTACAGTATCCCTAATATTTCTAGCCATCTACAAAAAAACAGAAGCCTTCTTACGATCTCTAAAAAGTCTGTCTGCAACAGCTGGGTGCTGTAAATGTGCCTCCCAAAAGTTTAACAAAATCCAGCTACTTAATGTAGTTTGTACGAGCAAAGGGCAGAGAGGTTGACTTCCAGGATCATATATTTTATGGAAAGTCTGGAGATGTGAGATAAACCCCTGAGTGGAGGCAATTATAGTACAGCTAGAGAGAGATTTACATGTCTCTATGCTTCTTTTTACATGCTAAAATAGTTCCAAATTAAAATTTAACAAGCAGACATGGCATACTTTCCTGCTAGTTACTAACGTCTTTAATTGACAGAAAGCTAGGTTAAAGGGAAAGTCACTTATGCAGTGCGCCTATACAACCAGGCCTTCCAAGTTTATTACTGAACACGTTTTTGGTGTACGTCTTTGGAAAGAAAATCAGGGATATTTTAGTTTGTGTTGCTATACTTCACAAAACACCTTTTCAATTATTCATAGGAGTTTTTAAAATCCTAATTTCCACTAAGTGTACATTAATGTTAAGGATTCCTTCAACAAGTATGGTTTCACCACAGCCCAAAGCACTGTCTAGCACACAGTGATTCACACCACTTAATATGAAAACGTATTTAAATTCCCTCTAAACGGACAGCTTTCTAAAGTACATTTTAACCTTTCTGTAAATGGGGTGCTCAAATATGGAGAGGCTAATTGTCAAAGTGGTTTACAACTGGCAGATACAAGAGCAGAAATTTGAACTCAATATCTGGCTTTTGTCATTGTAAAACGAAAAAGTGCTGTATAGCAAAAAAATAATAATTTCACGTGATCTTTGACTTTGCAAACACATCTTTTATCCTAACCCCTGGCGACCTGACATGCTGTTTGAGATGGTCTCCTGAAGTCATGAGCAAATGTGCTGACTTTCAGCTTGCTCTGCTACTTGCAGTACAATACATGTTATGCATTTTAAAGATACAGGGTTTGTATTTACCTTGAGGTTTGTGGATGAATTATCTGAAAATAATTACTATGCACAATAGAGGGTTCCCTGCACAGTTCATCTATTGTGACGATCTAAATGATATTATTGTATTTTATTAATAGATAATTACCAAGGCGTGTATGGGAGTGATGGGTTATACCTACACCCTGGCCAAAACTCCAAGCAGCATCACAAATAGAATTTTTTTTTAAAACCGCTTGCTTTCAGTGAAAAAACAAACACAATATAATAATATAAAAGAGAAAACAGTGGTCAATCTCAATTGAGAGTTCATTGCAGTGATGTTAGGAAAGTGATCTGTTCCATTATTGTTTTCCTGACATACAGTACATAGAGGGGCAGACATGTCCTCTGGTAAGGTGGTAAGGGCAACTCTGCCCATTTATTTTAGTGGGCATTAATGAGTATTCTCGTCTGCAAAAATCATTATTAAATCAATTCTAGAATGTTCTTAGCCTGTGTTGGAGAACAATAGGTTCGCTTCCGAAAGTGATGATAATAGATAATAATGACGATAATAAATTATTCAATTTTGACTGGGTTTTACTACCCTAGAGATTAAAATTCTTCCTCGATAAGGAAATAAAAAATCTGATTCATTATTCAAGTATGCAAGCTTCCTGTGTAATATGAAATAAATCATTCCTAATAAGGTTGTCAGATTTCAGGACCAATGCATGAGTTCTATTGATTAAATAATTAGGCAAGTTTTGACATATAATGAGTCAAAAACCACAGCAGCACCCAAACAATTTTGTTAAATGTATTTACTTTTAACAAGGAGAGCTTGTGTATTACTGGTACAGCTCATGCATTAGTATTCCATTCAGCGAAGGTAATGTTTGAATTACTAATCAGGTTTCTTTGTTCCTTCTGACTATGGGTCAAGCCCTTTTCCATTGAGTTTGTAATGGTTATACAAATTCGTATTATCAGCTAATTGCCATTACACTTCCTTTCTAAAGGTTTACAACACAGTCGAAAGCTGAAGTGAGAAGCTGAATAGCTTTTAACATATATATATATATATATATATATATATATATATATATATATATATATATACTGTAATATACACAAACACCTTTATTTTCACTTTTGACTAATATACTATCCCCAATATTTACCTAGAAATCTTTTTTTTTTCTTCTTATAAATTCTCTGTAAATGTTATGTATAATAAAAACAACAACAAAAACCTTTATTGAACTATGGATATTAGAACTTATTGTGACAACGGCATTGTATGAAATCAGTTTATGCTACATCTACAATACATATGGGTTGGAATAATAATAATAATAATAATAATAATAATAATAATAATAATAATAATACAAATTCCTGTGGTATGTAGCACACACTTATGTTGTCCCTGGCATCTCCCTGTTGAAAGTCATTTTCAATAATGATGTGCAGGGCAGAAGCTGTGGCAGACTAAGATGATCGAGCTGTAAAAAATAGTTTAAACACCCATCCCTAACTCAATGCTACTGTGCCACAGCTCTCCACAGCTACTCATGCATTAGCAGTCTTCTCAAACACTAGACATGTTTGCATATTAATCTTGGCAGCAGCACAGCCAACACAGATTTAAAAGGACCTTGTCATTTTGCCACACAGGTACTGTAGAGGAGGGGGTGGAATAGACAAGGAGAATTTACTTGAGCTCATTCCTTATCTAGTGATTAAGAAAATCCTATGCACTGTTTGAAACCTAACCTCCAGTACTTCAAGTTTAGAAGTCATTTCAGAAGTTACATTTATTTTAAAACTTTACTGACTGGATAAATGAAGTAGGTATATCTGAATGCAAAAAGACAGCGTTCGTTCTTTTATAAAGCCCAAGTTTCTACTTCAAAGCTTCCAGAACCTCGTGTAGAATTGTTTGTCTACATTGGAATGCACAGAAATACATCCTTTTCTTTCAATTACGGAGCACGTTTCAAGGTCAGCAGAGCCTATGAGACCGCTCCTTTGGTTTAGATTTTGTTCTTGACCCTAAGGTGCAATGCAATGGGAATGGAAGGGAAGTATACTGTAGCATCACAATTTATACAGCTTTTTTTGTGGAACACATGCATCACAATTAACTCGATACTTCTGATCATTGCTGTAGTTACACATATTCACCACCTATGGCATGGTGTGCAATACAAAGAATTATTCTAAAGAGAATATCTGCCATAATATTTTACATGTGAATATGTATAGAGATTATTTTATTTTATTTTATTTGTATTACTATTTGCAATTAACTTTTGACCTAGGTATGTTTAATGTGTTTGCATATTTTTGTAGGTAAGGTTGGGAAGCAATAAGGAATGGTTAAATCTAAGATGCCACCTGGCAGAAACGCATTACATGCTGAAGGTGCCTCTACTGTCTGCAACTAAACTACAGTACAACTGGGCCTTCTACTCCAGCCATTGTAAGAAAAATTTAACAATATTGAAGACTACTGGGCTATAAAAATAAGTAGTGACCCTTGAAAAACTATTTCAGTCCAAAGTATCTGTCTTGCTGTTCTCAACAGCAGCTGCATATCAGCAGTTTCGAATGAACAGCACAACTGCCTTTTTCCCTCTAATGTCTATACCGGCACTTTGAAGAGCTCGAAATGGATTCATCCATTCTGAAGTAGAAACAAAAACAAGTAGACAAACGTTTTGGCTAATCCTGGCTAATGTCATCACCGATGGTGGCATTATTTGCAATGTGTATCTGTCTACTTCACTTTAATTTAATACAGAATTCTGAAACAAATATTTTAGGTATAAATCCTTTATCATGCTGTGAAAACCTCATTCTAACCCCAAGTTGTGAATCAATTTTGGTGATATGATATCACCATCATTTATTTACAATACATCACTCATGGGACTTTATTTACAAGACTGCAAGTTCACCTACAGGTTAGGTGTCAAAGTGAGTGCACATCACTATCTATTATTGAAGGACATAAATTGATTTACAACCCATGGGTGACAAATAGAATTTCTAGTCAACAGTCATTGGGGATCTGAAATATTTGATTTCCTAAACCATACAGAACTTTAGAGCTGAATATCATGATAGCCCAGCATGGTGCAGTGAAGAGGAGTAAAAGTATACCCTAGCCAAACACGGTAAGGTATGGTACATTCTAGTGCAGTGATACTCCATTAGGTTTTGAGATGAGCCACTGTTTTATATCATAGTCACAGGTTGCCTGGAATACTGTTACTATTTTAATGAAAACTTAAGAAAGACCTTTTACACCCAATAACAACATTAACAATATTACTAAAAAGTAGGTCTGTCAAGCGATTAAAAAATCAATCTTGATTAATCTTGAGAGAATTTTTTTTAAAATTTCAGTTAATCTTGGTTTTAATTGTATATTTAATTGATACAATTACTGCATCCATCTCATTTAAGTTTGTTTTACTACTGATGCTATTATTATTATTATTATTATTATTATTATTATTATTATTATTATTATTATTATTATTATCCAAAAACATCCCAGCATAAAACCCTGTTTACCTCTTTCTGGATTCTGAATCCTATCGGTTGGTCCCTCTTTATAGTTTTATATTTATTTACAATCCAGCATGTGTTGTTAAATTGTTTGAACTAACTGCTAAATTACAATGGAGTCAGTTTATTACTCACCTTACTGATTTAAAATGATCAGTTTCCTTCACAATTTCCTTTACTCATAAACTGATGTTTTTCATTGCTGTTTAAATAATACTAATAATTTTAAATTGACTTTTTATTAACTTGAAATGGCCGAAATAAAACAAAATATTCACTGAGTAGTGGTCCTCCATAATTGTAAATAATATTGTTTTAAATAAATGTGGTTATTGAAATAAAACAAAGCTACAATGTTAACAGGTCTGCAGTCGGTAGCAATCCACTTTGCAACAGCACTGGTTATTGTATTGTACATGGCTTGATTCAGAGTCCTCTGTCGAAACTGACGGGTTTCATTTGTTGTATTGTTGTTATCTGTAGCAGAAGTGTTGTTTTAGCACACAGGTGGTACAGCAGACTAGATGCCCTTCTGTGATACTGGAACTCACTTTGACAGCAGATACAAGTAACCCTTTCTATCCAATGAACCATCAGAAAGTTAAAAATTAAAAAATCCCATCCTCAAGTCCTTCAGTTTGAGTGCTTTGCTACATAATACGGTTACATGACTAATTTTATATGCAAACGATGGCTACACTCATTCAATCGTTGTATACACTTGAGTGTATTAAAATGGTGCCGCAGTAAATGAATTACAGTACGCTAAGAAGGACAAGACAGAGGAGAGTGATTAACGTGCATTAAAAAAAGTATCTCCCCAAAATGAACCCGTTAATCGCAGAACAGCGATTAATTGACAGCCCTACTAAAAGTGAATTCAATTGCAAAGAGTGCAACTTCTTTAGTAGTCGACACAATGGTGTATGTAATTAGCATGCAATTACATTTTATTCAGAATTCTGTTTCCCTTGTAGTAGTGGATTTGTATTTTAAAATTTGGGACAGGGGACTTTTCAATGATACAAGTTTTAAGGTCATAAGGAGATTTCCAAGATTCTAGAAATAGCCAGGGACTATACAATGCAGTAGTATGTAGGATGATCTTGTGAACAAAACCACACCATATTACAGCTACAGTACTCTCTTTAATACCTGCCATGTTTCCTGTCATCTGAACCGCCCACATTGGTAATAACTTGGCTCATAGATTAAGTCAATGTTGCCTAAACTCGAAAAAGAACAGATATTTCTTTCTCTAGCTCCTAGCTTGAGATTTTAATGTATTTTACCTTTTGTTTAATGCGATAGACTAATGAAGTGTGTTAAACTATATTCATCTCCAGTCAATTCCAATTTCAAAAGTATATTAACTCCTCAGTCAATACTGTATATCTAGCTGAAAGCCCATACAATCAATCCTGACCACCTTAAAACTATCCATTGCTTGGATTTCCAATAGGAATTTTTGCATTAATCTTTTTTACTCAATAACATAATATGGCAGATAGAGTACGGCTTTAGCTGCCAAGCCATTTTCACAGGGAAGGCACTTAGCCTTTGTCCTTTGTTCCAGAAAAATACTTTGATGATTTAATAAGTGTCTGCAAATCTGATTAGTAAGGATTAAAGCACATCCATAAAATGAAAAAGGATTTTTAACATTTGATAAGTTATTGGTCTTAACTACTTAATCTATTTTTGCTTCAAACTATGAATCTCTAGCCCTTCATTCTAATGTAGGTATACTAGTTCTGTCTCCACCCCACCCCACACGGGTCATTGCTATGCATAAACATGTATTTGGTTTCCTGGTGAAATTAATTAACATATTCTGTGCCTAAAGCTACCCCAAGGGTCTTTTCAAGCATTCCGTTCCTAAAATTTTCTAAAAGGAGACTGGGAGGCTTCCCAGGAGAAACACCATTGACACATATCACAGTTAATACGGACGTTTTCCATCAAGATATGGGGCTGGGAACAAACTCTCGACAACTGTGGATACCACCTCCTAACAAATGATCTGCAATGGCAATGCAGTGACAGTAGAATGAAACTAGATTGGTGACATTACAGAATTTAGCACAATTACACAATGTGAGTGCGTGCCAGCGTGCTACCATAGCAGCACAGTCCAATACATTTAATTCCCTTGTGTTGCAATTGCTGGTGATGCTATTGTTTGTTAATTATTTTGCCTGTATGATAATACAGTACACTAGTTTTATAATGGTGCCTCAGGCTGCGCCATTAAAATATGGTTAACTTTTGAACTGCAGCTAATTGTTACATTTGTCTCAAAGGATTGCAATGGAAGGGATGCTTTCAAGCCCACTTTCAACATGGGGCATGTTGGGTATTTAAGATGATACAGCATCTAATTTATAAATCAACTACCATTACAAAGAGCAGGAGTTGATATCTCATTTACTCCCCAGATATAGTTTTCTAATATGTTCACATCCTCATGCTAATGTACCCGGATTGGTTTCATCAGTCATCAGTCTGCAATCCCCACAGTTCCTCTGCAGTACCAGAGCAGTGCCTGTGGCAGATTGAAGAAGATTTCAACGCAGATGTGGCCAATACATTTAAAACTTTACTTGGCCTGAATACTCATGCCTGTTGTTTAGAGAGCTTAAGATGCTGTGCGTGACTGTCTCACTGTCCTTTTTGGGAGATATATGAAAGAGGCTAAGCTTGAATTTCATGGGAGAGATCACTATTTCCTAAATGATCAGTCCTCAAACTCTGAGTAGGCTCACCTGGTTACATTCAGTATATCTGTGAATGTTTATCCTCTACCTCCATGACCTACACTTTATATGCTGGTAGTCCACGGATGGTGGTGCATGGTAAAGGGCCACACAATGAACCCTGCGTCAGTTTCTCCTTCACAGTGTGGTGGTTTCCCTTTTCCCCCATTCAGGTAGGGGACCTGCAGGCAAAAAAGGACAATGAGAACAACTCAACAATTCATTTGTTCATAACACACAAACACACACACATATATATATATATATAGTATTTATGGCAAAGTGACATGTTTCCATTATACCACACGCACGCCTCAAGACTGCCCTGGAGGGACCACCCTCTTTTGGCAGCTGTTCAGTCTCCACTCCCATCCAACTCATTCACAAAATTGTGTGATATATTTGATACAATGCTTTCACTTCTTTGATAAGACTAATAAAATTAGCAGGTAGCAAGCAACCCATATTTAACCTACGGGATCTGCTTTAGAAATTTACAGTAGGGCTCCAATCGATCAGCAGGCTGTATAAAGGTACCTCTCAGCTAGGATTGAATGGAAAGGGTGAAAATATGCTTAGTTCAAACTTTTAAAATATTAAATAGATAACACTGAAATGCAATATCTTATTTCTTGAGATGTGTGTGACTGGGGAATACAGATTTGTGTGGAGAAAGGCCCACCCAGGAAAAGACAAAGCTTTTCTATCGATTTAACTGTTGATGTCATCGCTTTAACTAGCAGTAGAGTGCTATAAAACCTGAACATCTGAATGATCAAAGCATTGACTCAATAGATCATTTAACAATTACTACAGCACAAGAAACCTAATCAATATTGTATGACAGAAAGCTTTAACGTGTTACATTAAATTGCAATCTTTGTTCATAACTTTATAGACTTAATGGAGCCTAAATTGAATTTTGAGGCACAACTGTAAGAAAATACAGTAAACCAATGTTCCGTGCATTGTCTGTGTGTACCAGACCGGGGTGAATTATGATTACAAATGCAATTTTAACAGAATTGTTGGCAGAAACTCCAATTACAATATGATGTGGTTCAATTACAATTATAGATACAATTATGCTGTAGTAATTACAATTAGAATTACAGTTACAATAAAAATAACATAAACAACTGCACACATTAGCATGTTCACTCTATGTATTCTAAATGACCCAAGCAGTAATCACAGGTTCAAACACAAAAAACGTTTTAATTTTTTCAAACAAATAGGGTCACCAAAACAATACAAGAATAATGATCAAATGACAAAAAATGCTTAATTGAACTACAATTGGTCAATTATATGGTATAATTACAAGTAGGTCAAGGTTCAGCTACAGTTACAATTACATTGTAATTGCAATTAATTATGAATTGCACACTTACAATCATAATTGAGTCCAAGTCTGGTATGTACACTATAGGTTTCTTTGTTTTATCTCAACCTTAAACCAAAGTCTGCCAAAAACACATACATCTATAAAGCTGTAACAGCTTTATTGCCTTTTCAACAGCACAGACAGGCATTTCTATTAATTGACTAATATAGTTTTAATGATTCCAGTGAATAAAACCAGATTCAATTTGACTTTCTGACAGTGCAGTCTAAATGCTTTTCAAGCTCTCTAAATGATTTGTGAGGAGATATTTAAATCTGCTTAAATGAAATTTGAGAAATATCTCATTTAGGCTGTCTGCAACTGAATTCCAAGTGTCTTTAATGCATCTCATCCAGAAGTGAAAAAAACATTTCCACAGCAACTACAAAAACTGGTCATCTGGTCTTGGGTTTTCCGATTAGTACTCTTGTAGTTTGAATAGGTTACAGAATTAATCTATATATCTAGTAATGTCCAAACACCAAGTTTTAACAAATATAACAAATAGCCTGAAAGGGGTTATGAATAGCCAATTAAAATATTCCTCAATCTATTGTCACCTATTGTACTTTTCTATTCACTATGTAGTTCTGGCATGTGCAGTTTTGAAAGAAGCACATAGCAAAATTATAATTAATTAAAAACAAATGACAGCTGGCTCTTGGTTTGCATGCCATACCTTTAAATTCCATTTTTACCGATTGAAGTTCTAGCCACCCCTTGAGTGTCCAGTAAAGCAATCCGCTCCTTCCTTAAGACTGACATGCTTTGCAGCCAGATATTGCCGAGATGAAAATACCTGTAAGTGGACGTGGACGTGCGAGTGTAACAAACTGTATCTGACAGTAAGGCGTGCCAGGTTGTTTTAAGAATAAACTGCAATTTTCCAGGTAATGAGATATGTTTGTCTTTAACATTTATTCTTTGTCTTTAACATTTTGCCAAAACCTTTCATGGAATAATTAGAACCCCTTTAAGAACATTACAATTGTTATTGCTAATCTGTCTCTCTACTCTTCCATTAATACATGTGTCTCCAGCCAAGAAATTGAAGGGTTCCTTGGCACAATGTACACAGTGCTAAATGTTTTTCCATTAGCTGTCTGCCACAACATATTAAGGCAATCACAATCTGTTTAAGATTCCTTAAAAGGCACCAAGGCCCATCTTTGTTTATTCCACTCTGCTCAGTTTCGACCACAATTTCCTAAAAGTCTAACTTTTAAATGTTTGCTTTCCATTTTAATAAATGCAAACCCACAGTGCTTAAATGTGAAAATGTGTGCATTGATCAGAAAAAAGATAAATGTGTAAGAACATAAAAAATTCAAGAACAAGAAAAGGCCACTCGACCCTCCTATGCTATCGTTTCGTGCCAGCAGGATCCGTT
This sequence comes from Acipenser oxyrinchus oxyrinchus, assembly GCA_030684275.1. NCBI lineage: Eukaryota > Metazoa > Chordata > Actinopteri > Acipenseriformes > Acipenseridae > Acipenser > Acipenser oxyrinchus. The sequence goes on along the minus strand of JAGXEW010000142.1, from coordinate 297,421 downwards.
AAAACTCAGGAAAGGAAAAACAAAACCCCCCTAACCAGGTTTGTATGAGAAATGAAACCTCAGAGAATCAGGGGCTAGACTGACTGCCCTTCCTCCAGGCAGCTAGCTAAAGGTCTCATTGTGGTCACAGAGAGGGCAATACAATATTGTGCATGACAGCATCCAGTCTTTTTTTGAAGGATCTGATAGTCTCTGCTTCAACAACTCTGTCCGACAGTCTGTTCCAATGGTTCACCACCCTTTCTGTGAAAAAGCTCCTTCTCCCCTCGGTTCTGAATATGCCCATCTTCAGCTTCCACCCATGGCCCCTGGTTCTGTTCTCGGTGACCTGTGAAAAATAATTCTCAGACAATTTTAAACACCTCTATTAAGTCACCTCTGGCTCTCCTTTCTAGGCTATATAGATTCCTCTCTTTCAGTCTATCTTCATAGGACATGCATTTTAATCCTGGAATGAATCATGTTGCTCTCCTCTGTACTCTTTCCAAGACTGCCCAGCTCCATATGGAAAGGTCAGTGTCAGAGACTATACATAATATAGCCAAGAAGAACCTAAACCGTAGAAAACAGAAACACCAGAAAAAAATGTGTAGCATGCATGATATTGTGAGAACAGAGAGGATAATGGTGTGAATTAAACTTTAAGTAGGAACTCTGTGATGAGAAAAAAAACAGACTTGTGGGAATAAGACATGCAGTGCTTTCAACAGACTTAATACAATAAAGCAAAACCCACAAATACAATGGGCAGATATATCAGCAGATTAAGCAGGAAGAACACTTGTTTGCTGACAAAAGCTGAACAATGAGTTCACTAACAATGAGTCCACTAACACTAATACTGTAGGCTACACTCTACCATCATGTGTGAGCTACATTTTCAGTGAAGAGAGAGGGAGGGGTGTCAGAATCTATGTGGGGGATCAGGTATCTGAGCAGAATAACGCAACAACATCGTCTTGGTCTTGGTTTTTACTTTCAGCTCTGATGTGCTCAGAAGAGAAATAGGTTTAGTCCCTGGAGGAAAGCAGACCACATCAGAAAGAAAAATGTCTGCATTTGTCTTGGTAGGAAATAAGCTCTTAAACTGCATTACCCTTTTGAACCTAGAGATCGTGGTGCTTGAAGGTCAGGATGATCAGCCATCGGAAGGTGTAGAAAAAAATAAACTACACTGCTCCTGTCCAAAGAAAGCATCACTGATATGGGTTAGAAACAGCGATTCAAAAGGGGTGCGTTTCTGAAGATTATTCAAAACAACTGTCAAATCACTTCCTGTGCTATAGCTCAGTTTGACATCAATGGTCTTGCTGCTTGACTGCTGAGCTGTACAGAGCGCTGTATAGAAGTGGGCCAAGTTTGATGGATTGAACTGCCTACAGCTGTCTGACTAACCTAGAATTAAAGAAAGGAGACTGGGGTACTGTTCAAATATTGCCATTGTATTCCATTAATATTGTACCCCAAGTAACCCACAATGACTGATAATTATAAGAAACCCGTATGTTCTCAGAAAGGTGCCTTGTAATGATTGGAATCATTGGTCTTATACGGTGTTTATGAGGCTAGAGGACAGCACAAAATGCAGTATTTGAATAAAAAATGACCCCACTACACCTTCCTCCGAGATTTGTTATGCCTTCCTGCACCCAATTACGCCTTTTCACTGGTTTGTCTGAGCAATGAGGGCCCCGGGCCCCAGGGTGGTTTTCCACTGGCTATTTGTCGAGCCAAGCAAGAACCAAACAGTGAAACTCTGGCCTCACAACACATCTATATCTGGCCTGGAGCTAAGCAGGGCCAACTCAAATACAGTGCGTCTCAATACCACACCATCTACATGCAATGTCATTTGCACGACTTGGGCTCTGCAGTGGAAACCGAACCAGGCTCTTCCTAATCCCCAGTGTGGCTCGGTTGTACAGTGGAAAAGAGGTATGTGATGCCTTCTCTCCAAAACCCTACCATGCTGGAGGAAACACTAGCATGTTAAACATGGATTTGTGATTTTGAAAGAAACGTGTGGACCGTTATTTTAGACCTTTAAATGACCACATGTGCGAACACATGTATTACATGTGCGTTCTCAGTTTATTAAACAACATTATCAATGTGTTCTGGTTTGAAACAAGATCGGTCACCAGTAAACTTAGTTGCAAGTAGGATCAAATGTAAAAATTGATTTATTCTTTATTCCAAAAACTGGAGCCAACTTAAATTTGGCGTGCTCTCTACCTGACCCAGTCTTGCATTACCCTTAACCATGACCTTGACCTTTGTGAAATTGTTTTACCACATGTACACCTCGTTAGACATGCACGGCAGCTTTCAAGTGCTCTTTGAAATAAGAAATCTGATCACAGATCACTGGTTTTCCATTGTGCACTCAGATACCATTCCTGTCATTGTACAACAAGCTGCTCCTAGCCTGTACTGCATATAGAGTGAAATACATTATGAAGGTGTACGTGCTCTCTGCAAAACACAAGCACAGTGCAACATTTGTATGTTTTACCCATGCATAGTACAGCCAAATAATCAGCACAATCAGAACAGGCACAATACAGGCTACTGGTTAGGTTGTCCAACAGATGGCTCTTGAGCCATATACAGTATTGAATACAGCAGTCCATATAAGCTGACCCCCAAGTGACCAGCATTTTGCTGATCAGACCCCCAAATTGACATTAAAACTCGCAGACTCGCAAAATAAAACGTATATGCAAGATTCGACTCAAGGTCAACCTTGGTTGGTTCCAGGCTAATACTAGAGTCCCCTGCATCTGCACAGTCATCATCCACAAGACGCTCTTGTTGGGAGTCTTGTCTGGAGCGCTGATTGTATAGTTGACAGCTGGTTCAGTCAAAATGTAACAAAACTAAAGTTTAGCCAACAAATAACATATTTCATACCTTGGTGTGATACAGCTATCTGACGTTTCTTTGTATCATATGAAAATGACGTCACGATAAGATTAGCATTAATGCTTATTGTTCCTATTTAACTGTATTTTATAAAATGAGATCACATATGAATAAGTTAGTCAGTGTTTCTCCTAGATGGAGCGTTTTCATTATTTTAGCAGCTTGATTGAGCACGTGGTACTGGGCTGTTTTTTTCATGCGTTGCACTAATATACCAGAATGACTTGCTCATGTAATAACATCCCTTGGGCTTTGGTACGCCCTTGGCTTTATATTACACTGGCTTACCATTTTGGTACACAATAGCACAATAACCTTCAATGCCTCTTGGCTTTTGTTAGGAGGCACAGGAAACACTAAGATATCAACCATCCAATGTGATTTCCGCTGGTTGTGTAACTCTAGAATTGAATAGAGGATAATCCACTTGCCCCCTGTCCTGTGTTGGACATCTACCTTGTTGAAATGCATTACAGAAAATGGATGCCTGAATCTCTTACAGCAGGTAATCAATTATAGACTTACAGAGTCATGTAAGACTAATTACTAGTTATATAATTGGTCTGATTCGTTCAGAGAGGACTAATCGCTAGCAGATGCTCAAAAAGGTAACACAAAAGAGGACTGTGAAATTCTCACCTTTGAATCTGTGTCTTCCAAAGCAGAGATTGGTAGGATTTGGATTTTGGGTTGGGCTTCAAACACATATGATCTGCTTACAGTTGACATAATCATAAATCATTCCAGTAAGGTTGATTTTTTGGAGAGTTGTATTGCCAGTGTTGATCTAAAATGAAGGTCTTTGCTGATTCAATGTCACGATGCAACATTGTTTTCATCCCTGTTTGTTTTCTAATGCCTGTATATTCATCCATTTCTGTTCTACTTTATCTTCCTGTCAAAGGATGCAGCTGTCACCTTCTTTTGTGCGGTACCCAATGCAAATGTCAGTGATATAAAGCATCATTTACATTGACTGATTTATTACCTTCTGGAGTGCCCGTTGTGTGTTTCTTACCATTGCCGACCTTACATTGTTTCTGAAAAAATATATTTCTGTATTTATTCCTTTAGGACTTGCAATTTTATAGACAATAAAACAATGAGGCATCTATATACGGTAATGTACTTCAACCCCAGTTGATGTTTGCCGAAAGTCAACCTGGATGAAAAGAATCAAGTATCGAACACAACTGGATTTAAATGCATTAACGGTGATTTGTCCAGATGTGAACACTGTCAGGAGAATTAATACTATCGGTTTACAATGTCAGCTTTGAGACAAAACAGCTTCAACAATCTTGTTTTCTCTACTGAAAATTGTGAATTTGTTAATTACCTTGGTACTGAGTAGTTTACCTGGTAAAGGGACCTATTCCTATAATATATGCATTGAGAAAACTATAGTATAAGTTTAACTACTAAGTGATGCACATGTTACTGTGTAGCAAGCTATGTGAGGCTCCAAATCAGGCTGCGGTCAAAATAAATCAATCAATAAATGTTTGAGGCTTGCAAAATAAAAGCCATGGCAATCAATAATCGATCAATTGGTGCTTCTCGAACTACCACTGCCTATACTGGTTAGGGGCTGAGGAAGGCGTTGCAATAGATTTGCTTTAGAAAGCTTTTTGGTTCATGGTGGTGTGATGAAAAAGCACATTTTTCAGCAGTGTATTGTGAAATCGAAACAAACGCTTGATCTTTTATTAGTTGAAGGATAATGCTATTTCCAGTAAACGGAGCTCAGACACAAAGGCTGAGTGAGCCCGATTTTAAGCTGGTTAGGTATTATACAAGGAAAAAGGGGCTATGATTTATATATGGTCATTTCAATTACTATATGGTTAGTCCCATTAGTTTATTGTCATATTGCTGCAATCTTTCTAATGGGTGTGTGCTGTTGGTAGAGAATTCAATAGGATATCACTAAAATCACGTGTTATTTTTCAGTGAGGAACCTATTTTATTGCTCTATTCATCACCTTGAGAAGACAGCACATGGACAGCAGGCACTTTAATATTGTATTGTAGAAACCCTTGATGCCACATACGATGCAGGTTACAAGTTATATACAGTAAACTCAACTGATGGATTTTGGTATGCATAGGTCATGTTGATTTTGCATGCAAGTATAGTGCTGAACTTCCACAGAAACTGAAATCAAATCTGTACGGCTAAGCACATGGATATATTTGATAACCCCATAGAAAGTAGAAAACTTTTGTGCCAGCTGAAATCCAACACGTAGAGGGATAATTATTGACTGAGCAAGCTGTTCTGGATTCTTGAAAAGGCTTGCAAGGCAAGCATGCACCATGTTGTGGCTTTTTGCCAGATTTATAATTTTACTTGCACGGGTAATTAGAGTTCCATATTTACACCAGTAATTATATTTTACTTATCTGTTCAGGAGCCTTTTCATAATGACTGCACAGCTTGTGAACATGCATGTACGCAATAACAATGAATCAAAATGTATAGAGGCATGTATTGAGTATAAAACACACACAAGAACATAATTCACATTGTTATACAACCATGCAATTTATGCCTCAACAGGCAAGGAATGTTAGTAACAGAGATCCCCTGCCAACATTGAGGTATTGAATGAATAATAAATGTAGTTTCATCAAACTCAAAAGTGGCACCCACACTGTTGATTTCAATAGCTCTATCAATCAGGCATCATCAGCACCATGAAAAAAGTAGGTCAGACAAAATTTAGAGTGGGTGTTAAGAACGAGTGGAGGAACGGTTAGAAAGCCTTTATTAGGCTCTTGTTAAGGTAAAATCTGGCCATACAAGTTTCATCATAGCGGTGGATAAAACACCCTCTGTCCCAAAACCAAACCCTAAAAGCAGCCCATATTAGGTCAATACAAGTAAAAAGACTAACATATATATTTTTTTCCTTACTGTTTGAGATGTGCGGACTCGCGTTTAAGATGTTCCTTGATTTTCTGTAACCTAGAGAGGACCTAAAACTCACACACGCCAAAACCAACATGCGATGATATAACAACAATTGTTAATATAAGATTTATACAGTAGGTTTTCCGTGTCTGCAGCAAAACTATTTTGTAATGTAAAACAATGTTATTTCATTGCTAAACCATGAACAACATGGACAACACTGATTTGCCATGGTTAAGCATTCTCTGGCCATGCTTAGTATATGGTGCCACAACAAAAGCATGTTCAAAATTATATTTCAATTAATTTCAATCATGGTCAACAATGATTGTAAAGGTTTAACAAATAGCAAATCTCAATACAACCAGTATGTGTAACTTCCAAGTAAGCAAATAACCTACAGCGTACTGTACATAGGGAGAAATGACAAGATTTTATTTACCAATAACTTTCTATCATATGAGATGCAGAATGGGGGTCTTCTCGTACAAACAGATGTACAAAGGTATTTTATTTGCTAGCTTTTCATATCAGCGTAAACAGGCATACAATCAATATATGATATAATATTCTTGTTTTAAAGATTGTTTAATAATTATGGACAATTATGGAATTGTCATCATAATAAAACCCCAACGAGCCAGAATGTGTCCCTCCTAAACATCATACACAGTTTGATATTTATGAAACCATAAAACCTTCCTAAAGTGGGACCGAATGTTCTCAAAATCAAAAACCCTGGCCTCAGGTGGTTAAGTGATGAACTCTTTTAAGGCACAAGTGCCTGTTTCTCATAATTATGCAAGGAACCCTTTCCTTTTAAAAAAAGACCTAATTTGATTTGTAGGAGTAATGTGGTTGCTTTGGTCTCCGAGCTTTTGAAATTATGGCTTTAATCTTCTCACTGAATCAAAAGGAACAGTATGACAGAACCCTTTGGAAAATGTATGGAGTGCTTTATGTAAAAACTGCATTCTGAATGATCTCCATGGAAGCATGATTTCAGAAAATGGGCCATCAAAGCCATTGTAATTCAGAAGAAAATCTACGCCATTTTAAGGATTTAAACTAGAAATAAACCACTTGGAGTAACAACTAAAATGTTCCATCCTGCAACTAAGCATTTATTTTTGGAGATTTTATGCACCATAATTGTATTACTCGTAGAAAATACACTTTTGCCTTTCCACAACCTTCAAAACAGGGCCCAGTGGGTACCAAATTAATACTGTAGTGCAGGTGAAAAAAGCTACGTTTCATATATTTATTCAAGGCATTAGACTCACAATTTAATCCACACATGTATTCACCATGAAAATAACTGGATTCACGGCTACAATTTTAACAAGCAGGATGATTTTAAAGTCGGTTGGGCACAAACTATGCACTGCGAAGCAATAAAGTAGACAGGTGGATAAAAGGCTCTACAGCTGACAATGTTTGTGTCCCATTTTGAAGCAAGCGCAAAGGCAAAAGAAAAAGCATTTTAAAAGGTATAAAATCAGCATTAAATTACTAAGAACCGTCATTTATTGTATTCTGCTTCTACTGCCATATAAGGAATGAATATAAACAGGGGAGTGCCATTTGGGAGGTTATTCCATAACAATTTATCTTTCATTTTTAAACAATTTGAAACCCTCTTATTAACACGCTCTTCAGGCAGAACCAAGTTTCCTGAACCAGCTGAACCAGCTAAACCAGCAGCTCTCACCAGCATACACCAGTACTTGAATTTCCCTAATAAAAAATTTAAAAAGTTATTTGAAATATAAATGTATTAGTTATTTCTGGCTCATTTTTAAACACAGGGCACTACTCACAAAACATTCTTTTAACCCCTGTTTATTTTAAATACTGTTTTGAATTCATGAATTTTTTTTTAGTATTTTTCTAACAGGAGTCTGCAGTTTATTGTTTTAGACTAAGAGGATGTTCACACAAATTAAATACATAAATAAACAAAGCATTGCACATACATGGTTTGTTAAATTACAAATATGGTTGAAATTACACTTTGGATATAGAGGACATTAAAAAAACATCAAAATGCCTAAAAACACTCACCTGAACTTCTTGTTGTTCAACAGGGGGTTGTAAACCTAGATTTGGGGCCTTTTTTGGTTTTGGAGTAGGCTAATTCAATGCCGGTCCAGAACTACCTCAGGACCCCTTATGCTTTTACAGTACTTTTGCCCTGTCTTATTAGATGACAGGATTGGAATGAGATGCTCATATCAATAGTTCTGTCTATGCCAAAAGTTTGTTGTGAAGGACAGCACCTGTTACAAACACACCCAACTGGGATTTTGGCAGGCAGATTGTGTTGAGCAGGATTAAGCAGGAGAATAAATGTAGGCATCCATAATGGTCTGCCATTGCTCCACTGTCCAGCAGGACAATGCATTATTCACCAGTCACTGGAATGTTCTTTAAATCTGTCATTTTTTTTTTTTTTTAATCAAACAGCTCTGTGTGACTCTCAGAGTGTGACCTTTAATGGGCTTTTTAATAGTCCTGCTTTATGCATGATGGGTCAAACATTAACATCTAGAAAGCTCCTAGCTGTGCACATGTAGGAGGTTTTTAAAAACGATTTCTTAAATATTTATGGCTTGGCAGCTGGGAATTGCAGTGCTACACAATAATAATACACCATAGCCTCATGGTGAAGGTAAGACACTTAAATCAAATCCACTGCACTGTACATTCATTCTGCTTTGCCCATTAAAGTCACAGTAACCCACAGTCATGTTGAATTTTACATTAAATTCCAATCCAGGGCTCCCGAGTGGCGCATCTGGTAAAGGCGCCCTCTAGCAGAAACGTTTCTCTGTTAAATATTTTAATGACTTTTTTTTAACAGATCAGGCAGCAACACATGCAATATTATAAGTTAAGCTATTTACAGAAAAAAAAAAAAAAACTTTTTTTACACTGATACAGGTACAGTTTGGGAGACAGCTATGTTATACTGGTCTGTATTTTTAGCTCATTGTGATCCATTGTTACAAAGGTTTGTAGCTGTATTGGACAACACGATGTTTTAAAAGGCAGTTAAACTGATCTGATGACCACATAAAAGATAGTTGTGTTCTGAAAGCCATAATCAGCTCCAGTCCACTCGTTTATTCTCATTCAGTGATTACTTGGCTCTTTCAAGTGATGATTTATAAAGCTTTCTAAACTGAACCATGAAAAGGCAGTCAGGGATCAAAATGCTTTCATTTTGTGAGCTGTTCTACTCTGCCTTAAGTACACCACCTCTTTCTCCTTTAATATCTTTGGCACAAATCATATTAGATTTACACCCAACGAAATGCGTCTGTTCTCTTCACATAACTCAAAATATGGCAGCTAAATGCGGCAAAATGTTGAATCTTGTAAGGTACTGTGTTGACAGTGTTGCCTTTCAGGTGTAACAATCCTCTGCTGCCATTGTCTTCCCAATCTGTCCCCAAGGTTGAGTCTAGTTCCCATTAAGCTAGCAGTGTGGAGTAGTGTTTAGGACTCTGGACTCTCGACCGAGGGTTGTGGGTTCAATCCCAGGTGGGGGACACTGCTGCTCTGCCTTTGAGCAAGGTACTTTACCTAGATTGCTGCAGTAAAACCCAACTGTATAAATGGGTAATTGTGTGTAAATAATGTGTAAAAAATAATGTGATATCTTGTAACAATTATAAGTCGCCCTGGATAAGGGCATCTGCTAAGGAATAAATAATAATAATTAAGACCCCCTCACCACCACCACCCCCCTTACATTGACTGTCTCTGGTCCACCTAGGGGCTTTAAACGACAAGCCAGGGAGTTTTAAAAGATTCCAAAATCTGAAAAAAATGTATTCAATCACAACAGTCCCTCTCTTGAAACCACACCCTTGCCACTCCAGAGGTCCTTTCCTATGATGGGAACTAGCCTCAACCGTATAGACAATAAGTTGGGTGTTATATTTTTTTTACGGGAGGGGCTTTGCTGCAGTAGAATTTCAGAGAAGAGCACTTGTACTGCAAACTGAGTTTGTGTCAAAGAAAGTTTCTGAAGGGGACGCGGTTAAATAAAAGTATATATATTTTTTTAATTTTGGGAACATTTTTCTTTGCTGTTTGCTCTCTTTACTTTTCACGTTTTTACTGCTCAGTGTTAGCGCGGAAGAAGCGCGCTGATTGTCCTGTGTACCATCCAGGCGTTCATAAAATGAAAATCAACGACTCCACCCCCTTAATAGTCATGGAAAGACTGCATTTTATCTATGATGAGATATTCAGAAAATAAGAATGACAGCACTGAACAGATAAAATACACCTTCATTGCTCCCCAGCTAATCATCAGTTTATTCGTATTTTTGTACATTTAAAATCGCTTTTACATAACGGATAATATGCCCATCAAAAAAAAGGCAGAGAGTCTTTTCAAGTATTTCTTTAAAAAGGACTTGTTAGAAAACGTTGGCATGCTTCCTTTAAATCTGCCATTCAACCTTATGTAATGAACGTTTTAAATACTCTCTTTTCAGGCTTTAGATCCACTCAAACTTGAATTTGATTTATACACCAATAAACGCATAGTTTCAAATTGATGCACTTACCACTGAATACCACAGCTACCACAAGCCAAAGACATTATGAAATGTAACCTTTTAAAGTTGCAGAAAAAAAAGCAGATTTGTGTGTTTGCTTAAGTTTTTTTAAGTACAGCATTAGAAAATGAGGGTAAGAATAGCCACAAGAAGACAACTGTATAGATTGCATAGAACATGTGTTTTGGTAGATTGTAATCAGTTTTAGTCAAGTTCTGATTTAATAGGCACTTTTTTGGCTTGTTAACTTGTACTAACATGTCAGTATGTCAGTAAACAGGTTATTATATAAGATAAGGATTGCATTTCCTCTACATTTATTATTATTATTATTATTATTTATTTCTAGCAGACGCCTTATCCAGGGCGACTTACAATTGCAAGCAAATACATTTCAAGTGTTACAGTACAGGTAATACAATAAGAGCAAGAGCATTTATACTATGAATTGGAGTGTTTACTGCTACAAGTGAGTTCACTGCTAATGTTTTTTCTAGTGATAAAAGCTCATGATCAATGTCTCTCTGTGTCCTGTTAAACAATGGGAAATAGAACTGGGAATTCTCTGATTAGAGGTATTGTAAGGCATGTGGAAAAGACACGCACCCACCCACACACACACACACACACCACACGCACCCCCACACACACTCAGGTTTGCATTCTTATATTTGTGGTGACCTCTTAATGACTCTCACTATATTTTTATTTACTATTTCTAACTCGTCAGACAAAACTCCACACAGGGTGAAAGTCGACAACAAACTAAATATTTTGGCTTTTTTTTTTTTAAAAGGCATATTTAGTTCTTAAAACGTGTTTTACAAAGTGAGGACGTCCCCACAACGTCGTTTTTCGTTTTTTCATGAGTTATTATTTTTCTGGGGACATTTTCTCTGCACATTGATAGTAATACCTGCAGACCCCCACTCCTGGAGACATAAATTGTTCAAATTGAATTTCTTTGCCAAGAATTTCTTTATTTTACACCCTAATGCATACATGTCATCAGCAATGACATCCCAGGTAGACACAATCAATACAAAATAATTTGGGAGCTGGCTCTTTTCACCATATGCTGTAAAGCTGAACTGCCCAGGGTTAGCATCATTATGGTGAGGGCTAAGCCAGATAATTCGCTAGCTATTACTACCACATGAAAATGAGAATTGGATTTTACCCCTGTGCCATTCTTAGCATTGATTCTATCCTAGACATAAAAAAAAAACACAAAAAAAAACACACACACACACATACAATTGCAAAGAGGTTTATTGATTGGGCCTTGATACTGCTTAAAAAAGGCCTCAGGAAACATTGAAAATCTGAAACACCACCTCTGATAATGCAATGGTTCCATGGATTGGAGAGTTAGATAACATAAATTATATCCTACAAAGGAAAGTTACTGGTATAGGGGAGCATTAATCATTTCGAAGGGAAACCAGGAGAAATCAGCCTTATAGGATGTACTGTATGCTGCATGACAATATTGTGAAGCACAATGAGTAATAGCTTGGGTCACAGAAGGTTTACAAAATGACGGTTTACGTAATATAGGTTGCATTCACAAAGGGTTAGTATGCCCTGTATGGTGAACACATTTGCAACCTTGATGCATTTGTGTCTTTGTATGTAAAATAATGGGCAAGACAAATATTCTAAATAATATAACATAATAGAACATATCTTTAGATATACCAAAAATTAGTTTTCTTCCATGAGAAAAAGCATTTTAGATAATGAAGGACTTTTACGGTATGTCCAAAACATCCCAAATGTCTATTTTTTCCATTCCTCAAGTCACTTCTTATATATGTGTTTTAATCTCTAAAGTATGCACTGCAGCTAAGTTTATATATACTGTATATAGTGTAGCTTAGCTGTATTAAGTATTCATAACAACAACCTTACTCACACTTGTTGTAATATGCAATTCATACATGTATACATTCAGAGGTATTGGTGCCTTAAAACTGTGGTCGGCCATTCTTCAACGATTGCCACCTCTTGTTCTTACAGGGAAACTGAAAGTGGAAATGTGCAGCCAAGTCTGATCTCCAGAATGGCACATAGAGACAATACTTTTGAGACAGAGAAAACAAGGTTCTAGCCAGGGAGTGTCAGCTACCAGAGGGGGGAGAGAGAGAGAGAGAGAGAGAGAGAGAGAGAGAGAGAGAGAGAGAGAGAGAGAGAGAGAGAGAGAGAGAGATGAAAATGAACAATAATTACTAGCTTCATTCTTTAATGCATTATTCAGCAGATTGAATGTCATCTGTCCTGAGGAGGGACCCCTGGAGGATATCTGCATAATTCCTAATTTTTCAAAGACTGGTGACTGGTGTTGCAATTTTTATTTGTATTATTCCATACATTTTATCTGTTGGATGCCTTCATTCAATATATGTCTCAAATGTGCAGGTTTGAAAGAAGACGTGTTCTAGCAAGCATGTGCATATTTTCGTTTTAAGTATGCTTGTCTTACTGGGTAGTCTGTTTCTGTAGCACTTACTAGGCTATTTCCCTCAGCAGTGTGGCTGCAAAGCATGTAAACACTGCATATTTCAGAACTATGCAGCAAACAGAAATGCATGACAGTGTAACAGGTAAAAGACTTCCTGAAGGACAATGCAAGCAGACTGAGAACTTTTGTTAACCTATTGTAAAAGTAGATCTCAAGAACTAAAATACATGTCTGCCATAGCATTTAAAAACTGCATGTTTCAGACCTACTGTATGTAGAGAATGAAAGTGATCAACACGTATGTTCTTTGGTTAGCTACAATCACTTATTAAAGGGTATTTCGTAGTTTTAGCAGATGATAAAGTATACGGCCCATATATTATCATATATTAGAATATTTCTGAGCATCATGGTAAATGTAACGGTGTGCGCTACTAATGCCCTTGAGGTCTTTGCTGCCTTCTATTTGATGTCATCTGAGGATATGAGTTGTACCCCTAGTGATTGCTTATGTAAGCTCTGCCCATGGCACCCATTCCAATTGATGTTTCACATTGTGATGTTTTATGCCCAGGGTGTTTTTATATTCATTTTCAAGGGGAAAGGGAAGTACTGTATGAAGAGAAACAGAATTGCACAGTCTATTGTGTCGGATAGGCTCGTTGGTCCAAGAAGACTATCTTTCTGGCAAGGGTTTAGGCGTTTAGTAGCCATAACATGCCTCTATCACTTATTCCAAAGCATTAACACACTTTCCAGAAGCCTGCAGATCCACTTGTACTGCAGAGGGCTCTGTAAAAATATTCCTTACATGAATGTGTCTTCTTTATACTGTATAGCCAATGATCATGTCATCATTACTTACTTTCATACACCATACAGTATTATGTGATTTATGTTCACAACTGAAGAGCTGGTAACTTTTTTTGGTTTGATGCAGGTGTTAATCATAGTGTTTCTGTCAGGTGCCATTTAACGCAAACAGCACAAGCCTGCATTGCAGTAGGCTGTGAGTTAAAATAAGACTTCGGATGACTGCCCTGGCTATACTTAGCAATGAAAAAGATTTCAAACCGTGTTGTTGTTAGATCTCGTCACGAAGCTTTTGTACTCAGGTTTTTCTTCAGGAACGGGATGCTTTATAACCAGGTGTGCATTTCATTTACTGCTTATCTTGGTGGTTGCACCTGGCAGTGCAGTCATTTCACATCAACGCACACCTTGGCATGTCTAATTACTGAAGTGTAGAAACAAGACAAGGGTTCCTGAGAGCAATGATCTAACAGACTATAAGGGTCTATAAAAAGTGCCCACTAGCCTAGCTAAAACATGATTTGCGGTGTCTGTTTACAGCATTCTTCCATAGTATAGCCTTTTAAGCATGCTACCTATTTAAAAAGCAAGTGCTGTTTACTGTCCAGTGTGTTCAGCAAAGAGAGTTTTAGAAGTAGCCTCCTCCCCAGTACAGCAGTGAAGTATAATGAATGTCAACTGCTGTATACAGTCAATTATATCAATTATAGCCAATTTATTTCTTATTTCTGTTTTTCTAGTTCCATGCAGTGCTTTTACTACCTAATCCTGATCATATTTTACTGGGAATACCTGAGCATTAGGAATATCATAATAAGTTTGAGAAGAGAGGATACCAATGCTCGCCTGGTTCCTAATAGAAAGTTGCTCCCAGAACCCATTCCATACACCTCCAGTCATGCCTCTTACCCACTCTCCTGAATTTGACTTCCAAATGTGTCCCCTGATCCTGGTCTCTGTACTGGGGTTAAACTAGTGTCTGGGGATGACTTGATTTGTTCGCCTTTAGAATATCAAATCAATCAATCAAGTTTCCTCTGACGTTTCTATTTTCCAAGCTAAGCATATTCAGTGCCCTCAACCCATCCTCATAACCCCTACCCTTTAGCCTTGGGATTTGTCTAGTTGCCTTCTCTAAAATCTCCCAAAAGCTGCAATGTCATTTTTCGTAGCGTGGAAGCCAAAATGTAACTCAGAATACAGGATTCGAAGTATTGTATTCACCATGGGCTCATTTGGAAGCAGCCTTGTGAAATATTTTCAGACTCTATTTTTAAACTCATGTGGGAGACTGCTTTTGAAAAGGCTGACTTGCTGCTGTTGCAGTCTGGTCAGGCAGGGAAGTCTTCCAGTATGAGAATTGAACTGAATGCAGCAACGCTTCCAACTGACAGAACCATTGTGATCCTTCCAAGCATAAAAGGGCATTACAAGAGAAACACAAGGAGTGGCTCTTATTATCACAAAGGAATACTCATATGCGCTAAATTGACTCTTTAGGGACAAAGCTCCTTTGAAACAACACCAGTGTGACGATTATAGCACTTTTCCAGATTGCCATAGAGAAGAATTCAGCTAAAAACAACAGACTCATCTTACTAAAGATTAATGTACAGTATACTGATGCAAATTTATGAGGTTTAACAACTTTAAAATGAAAATGTTAATTGAATGTGACAATGTCAAATCAACACATTTGATTTGCACATATTTAAAGTTGTCTTTGTTATGTTATATTTTTTAATCGCTTTTTAAAATATGTTTTTGTAATGCTGATGGGTTTTCAGCATGCCACTAGGATCATATTTGAAAACTATACTTTGGTAGGCAAAATATTACAGTATTATGATACCTAGTCAAAGGAAAAACCTGCAAACTCCTTTTACTCCCAATGCATTTTCTCCATGTCAAGATGGCTAAAAAGTGCACAATAGTTCTACACTAGATTATAAAATGTTAAATGTGCTAACATTACAATTCAAGTTCAATAAAACATCAAATGAATAGACTTTGCCCAAATAATAAAATACAGCACATAAAAAATGCATTCTAATTAAAGGGAGCTGCAGAATTGATTGGATCTTTAACACAACGAGGGAACTCATCAGTGGCTGACAGCTTGTGTCCCTCAGCATCGCTTTTCTGAATTTATTGTTCTCATTTCTAGTTTGAATTGTGGTCGCTGTGCAGGGCTGTAGTGCAGCAGAGTGATGCATTCTCTGTAAGTAAAAAGCAAGCTTTTAGATCCCGTTATACAGCTTACAAACTAAAACACTTACTGTGCTGAAGTCAATTACCTTCAAAGGAAGCAGCGCCCTTGCAGCCTGTAAGGAGGTTTACTTTTACAGTTGACAGCACACATATTGGTATCTATTACTTTCTTATTGGGAACTTATAATTTAGACCGATACAGTTGTCTGGGTTTGCTGTTCTTGAGTGACTGAAGTTTTGTACAGTACAGGGATGGACAACAAAAATAAACACCTACCATAACACTGTCACAAAGATATAAGGCCACAATTGGCAGGTCTGGGGAGCTAATTTGACATGAAAAGTTTGCAGGAAATTTAAATTGTTCTAGAGAGGTACTGGACCATTCTTATAAATGAGCTCTTCCAATGCCTTCCAGGATGTTGAGTGTGGAAATCTGAATAGGCCATAGTAGTAACTTTTGAGGTTTTTTTTCAGTAGTTGTGTACTCGGATACAGATATACCTGCAAATCAAGTCTCTACTATCAGCCATCTGTCAAATTCTGTCACATTTTCTGTCCTGCACATTTTGAGTGAAACTGACTGGATGTTGGAAGATGCACATGCATATATTGCAGAATATATGAATGTCAAGGTTGCTGTTTTAATAACAAATCAATCTTCAGACTTCTCTTTGAACATGTCTTCGGTGCATCCTCTGTCCATGTGATGTTCCCCAGATATCTGTAAAGCTCACATTACTGTATAATGAGTAAATGGTGTAATTGTGTCATATACTCGGAATACACTACTATATAATTTGAATAAAGACATGATTCAAAACCCCATTGCTTTCTTTGTTAAATGAGCCAAAAAACACAAAAAACAATAATACTCCAATAGATGACAAGTAATACCTCCTTATTTAGCAGTAAAAGTCCAGATATATTTTATTACTGATTTTAAATATCTTAGATGCCACTTATAAAAGTTTAATATGTGTAGGTCACAGTTATATATACTATTGAACTATATATATATATATATATATATATATATATATATATATATATATATATATATATATATATATATATATATATATATATATATATATATACACAAAAGATGGAGGAGGCCTGAAATGAACACCATGCAATTTGAATTCCAAAATATATTCAGTTACTGTTTCAGTACTAAACTGATGCGGTTGTGCCATGAATAAGGCACGTGTTAGCGAACCCTTCTGTATTAATCCATTTTCCTGTATGCATTTAATAAGAGCAGCACTGAAAAGTGGATTTGTATCATGAATATTAGATTAAACAGTTTCCTCTGAATACAACACTAGATGCTTTACATCACCCAAGCAGAAATGCTTCGCTACCCACAGGCTTAATGTCTCTTTCCCTTCAAAGTCTGCTAATAGAAAAGGGTATCTGTCACTGTAAAGGTCTCTGGCTGCTGATGTATGTAATCACATTCTGACTTAGCAGGCATCAGTAAAGCGACAGATAAGATTCCGGAGCAATCTCAACTGATGACATGCTGAGCTCATCTTGGTCAGTGAACATCTGCAATGGACATTAGGAAAGGGATTACTGATTTTAATTGAGCATTGGCATCATTCGGCATGAGTCATATTCACACACAGAAACACTGGCATGCCCTTTGATAGCAAACATGCACAATCAGTTAAGCCATGGGAAGATTTCTTGTCACACCTCATAATGAAAATGATCATCTCATCTCATTCACCTCATTGTTTTTATCTGTGGTTGACCAACACAAACCCCTTCTGAAACCCAATCTCAGAAATGTTCATCAGTTGGACTTAAAACAGGGCTGTCATTGCTGGATGTGATTCTTTACTGGAACATTAACTCCCAGATAGTCAACAAAACACTGTTTCTATGTTTACTGTTTTGGTTAGTATATTATAAGTAGAACACCTGATCTTTAGTGGATCCAATATACAACACTTGTGACAGCTGGCATATAGCTGAGGCTTTAGAAGGCACATATGGTATTTAAGGATGTCATTGAACCACCAATTAATAAAAATCCCTGATATATTTATATTTACAACCCAGATCAACTATAGTTTAGAAGTTGTTGAAGAGTGAGTAGCTTCAAATGTCATTTGAATTGCTTTCTTGTATTTTTCTTACTGGATATGATGGTAGCAATCACATGTAGTTGAAGACTACATAGGATCCCGGTACTCAAT
Source organism: Acipenser oxyrinchus oxyrinchus (assembly GCA_030684275.1). NCBI lineage: Eukaryota > Metazoa > Chordata > Actinopteri > Acipenseriformes > Acipenseridae > Acipenser > Acipenser oxyrinchus. The sequence goes on along the minus strand of JAGXEW010000142.1, from coordinate 279,304 downwards.
AGAAGGGCAGTATTAAAATGAATGTTAAAACCTGTATAAACAGACTGTTAAATGTCAAAATGACACACACATAAATATGACGTTTAATTGTTGCTGTCCCTGACTCTTTAAGATGATATGTCCGGTCCCTATCTTGTTATAGGCCTATGTCCTATAAGAGAAAACTAATTGAGTATCTTTGCTATAGGACATATTCACAAAACATAATAAATAAATAAACAACTAATGAGCTTAATTTAGGTAAAGTAACCTTGATGTTTCTTGCAAATTCTAAACAACATGTTTTTCCTCTTACAAAAAAAAACAAACCCTAAAAATGTAAAAATGCTTTGTGAAATGGGCCCCAGCAAGGGCACGTCTTATTTTCTAACACAAATTTATACACAGCACTATTGACAGGCTTATTAAGGTCTCTTGAAATAGGACTTCAGTCGTCAATTTATTGAGCAAGCCTATTTGTTCGGTTTCCACTGTTTCCGAACAGCAAGAGCTCAAAGGAGGAGGCAGTTTCCATAGCAACACAAGCGGTACATAATCCAGTATTAATAATGGTTCACCCTTTACTTTGGGGTTTATTTCGCATTTTGACACGCTGCATTTAATTATAGTCTGTCATCAATATTATTAAATCTGTCATATAAAAAGAAGAGAAAAAACCCACAGGGAAAAACTGTATTCGTGAAAAAAGAATCTGCTCATTCAACTTGAATTTCCCACGCCTGCTTGATGTCACATCCTGTTTCAGCACCGTGGCTAGCGCCTGCTTCTTAGTTTTTTTTTCATCTCGCTCTCCTGTCTGCCCCCTTTTTCTGAAGCAAACTTTTGGCAATTGGAGGATAATCGTATCGTGCTCCGTTGAATTTCTTCCCATGCAAATGCCTAGAGATCCGAGCTGCAGCCATTAAAGACGGGGGAAGAAAAAAAAAGACTCTCACAGAAACTGGGATACAATAAATATGCAAAGTGACGGCTGTGCAAGACAGATTTCTTGCTTTTCTTTATCTGGGTGCTGAAGGCTGCAGGGAAGGCTGCAACAAGAAAAGGGGGGCTTTTGAAAGCACAAGAATACAGTGTGAGAGAGACCTGCAGGTGACAGCGCTGGTCCTGGCACCGGATGCAAGAAATGCAGCCTGCAAGCAAGCTCATGAGTCTTATCCTTCTCATCTTGATGGGCACAGAACTCACCCAAGTAGGTTTACAAACGCCATTTTCCCCCCAGTTAAAGCGGTACTATCCTCGATTAGCTAAATGTGTGAGAGATACGGCTTCTGAATTTGAAAACACTACGGAGAATTAGGTGCACTAAACTGGGTCAGTAGCATGGATTACTTATTGTCCGGTAATATGCGCAGTACATGCGGGGTGGTGATTTAGATGAGGGGTTGGTAACGGTGTTGTTACAGAAACGTATTCAATTGAGCAACCTCCCAATGACAATTTATAAAGAGATAGCTTAACGGTCTTAAGGCACCATAATGGGGTGTTCGGTTTCAAACCTTATGATGAAAGACAATTCCAGTCCACTATATATATATATATATATATATATATATATATATATATATATATATATATATATATATATATATATATATATATATATATATATATATAACACACACACACATTAAAGCACGCATGGCTAAGGCGTTTAAATAAATAACATTAATCGTTAAGTAATATTCCGTTCTTAACCTTTCACGCTCTCAGTATTTTTGGCAACAAAAGGGCTTTTCGATTTGCAATGCACAAGTAGATTATTGTTAAGAGTAAGGTAATTAGACAAGTGTGTTTGAATGAGTCGGAGTGGCATTTTGAACTACGTATACTATCAACATGAAACTAGATATTGCGAGACAGAGACGAGTTTCTTGAGTACAACATTTGTACAGCATATTGGTTTAACATACACGCTGTCCGATTTTATATAAAATACCTAAAAATGATACCAAGAAATCAAATCAAATAATATCTAGCTAATTTGTATGAAGAAACGGTTAGCTTGTGATTGACCTAGTAGGCAGTAGATCAGAAGAAACGGTGTGTGGGACGTTTGATTTAATAATTTAAAAAACTTGGGTTCATTTTATTGTGTGGTAAAATGAAACGTGTATTATATACTGTAACATACCGTTCTAGGTCACTAATTGTATGAGTTTTAAATATTCATGCCTCTAGTTGCCAGAAATGGAGCATCGCTTGCATCCCATTGTTTCTTCAAGGTGACGATTTAGCTCACACTGAAAAACAAGAGCGAAGGGAAGGATATTTTCAATTATTATTTTATATAGCGCCTTTCATAGTGGACCACCATCACAAAGCGCTTTACAAGATGCAGTAACAAGAAAATCAATAATACTTTAAATACAGAGAAATGCATAATGCATGATACTAGCATAATATATACATAGTAGCAGCAACACAGCAGCTAATAGCAGATATCAGACTTAAAGAGCATGGAAAGCAAGAGAGAACAGGTGGGTCTTGAGAGTTGATTTAAAGCGAGCGACGGTGGGAGCATCACGCACCAAAGCTGGGAGAGAGTTCCAAAGAGTCGGAGCCATGAAGCTAAACAAGCGTTCTCCAAGTATATTTTGTCCAGTGTGCTTTTCAGAGCAAAACATAAACGAAATAATAATAAAAAAGGTATTCAAGATGTTCGGTTCAGCAGTACTCTGAGTTAAACAAAATAGTTATTTGATGTATATTTTTTCCCATGTCAAGATTAGGAGAAGGAAGACGTTCAATGGAAGTTTCTCAACTATCATTAAGAACTGATTCGTGATTGGACTGACTTTTTAACACATGGCGGTAAGGGTCCTGTTACAGACAACTTCGAGAGGAGACTATCCAGTTGAAACTAGTTTAAACAAATGGTTAATGATATGGATAATGTAACTGGGATTTGGGTTTCTTTGAACCCTGGACATGTATCACTATCGTCCAAAACACTAAAGTTTAATAATCCTACAGTTGTCCTATGGTACTATAGGAAACTATAGTTTTGTGATGTTCATTTTATAATGGCTAATAATAATTTGAAATAGTGGTCTATTCTGGTAAAGACTAATCAAATATGTTACACAAGATCGATCGTGCATTTTCTATTTTGGTCTGGCTATTTAAAAGTGTTTCTGTGAGCGAACCAATAATATGGTTACACAAATAAAATAAGCCCATAACAAGTTATTCAGATGCTAAAGCAGAATGTTGCAACATGGTAAATCAGTGCACAAAAGACATGGGATTGAAATATTAAAACCAGTCATATTTAATGCTGACTGCGAATGTGTCACCTATTCTGTGTATTAAACCCCAATGTGTTCTTTAAAACGCAGAAAGCAACACTGAAGTATGGGTCATTCGCTTTCTATTGAGATTGTCTCTAACAGTCTGTTCCAAATGGTTTGTTAAATAAAGCTGGGATTGGTTTAATTCCATATAAGTCACAGTCTTTGAAAGACAAAGATTCAAACTAGAAATAGAGAACAAGGCCAATTGAGAAACGTCACAAAGGTGAAGACACAGCAGGAATTCTAATCTATAGAGGCTCCATTATTATTATTATTATTATTAGCAGTTTTTTTTTAAGTAACAAATAACAGAACAAGCCAACAACAGTGATAAATATAACTGATGGTTTGGGACATTTTATGCAGATTTATCATTAAATATTCTCATGCAATCATTATAGTTTTACTAATTTGATACTTTTAAAAAGCTGCTATAAGGATAGCTATAATTAAATGTAATCTCTTTGGGGTTGACTTAATTTGCTATTGTTACAAAATGTTACGTTACATCTTAGGGAGTGCATGTATGTATGTATGTATGTATGTATATATGTATGTATGTATGCATGTATGTATGTATGTATGCATGCATGCATGTACAGTATGTATGTATGTATGTATGTGTGTACCAATTATTAATGTAGTGTTGGTTGCTGTAGATATAGTGTGTGATTTATGTATCTCAGTACAGAACAGGACATGTCCTGCTTTTGAATATATTATAAAATATATTTAAAATGCTAAACTATTTTCAAATGAAAGAAAATCTCACAGTTTCCGATTTTCTGATTGCAGGATTTATTGTTTCCATTTCCTTGGCATCTTTCTGTTGTAAATCTCATTCTGTCAGGTGTGTCACTAGGTACTGTAGTTGCCATAAAGAACATGCCTCAGTGTTCTTGTCTGGAAAGGCTCTGATTTACTGTGCATAAGAAGCTTTTATTTTCAGGGAAATGTCACCCGCTTCAGTTTATACTGCTTTACTGCTGAATAAAAATTGCTGACAACAAGTTTCCACAAATTCTTCTTTTCAGTTTTAAAAATAAATAAATACATACATACAGCAATTGAACCCTGAAAAGGTGGTCTATATCTGTGATTATCAGGTCTCCCTGCTTTTACTCACAACTGCAGTGTTAAAAAGATAGGCCTACATCTTCTTTATTTTGTATATCTACTTTTCTTTCTACACCGCTGAAGAAGGACTTTTGTCAGCAACATCCTGAAATATATTTTTTTATTCATTTAAAACTTTTGTGCAGATAAAAATGATACTATATATATATATATATATATATATATATATATATATATATATATATATATATATATATATATATATATATATATATATATATATATATATATATATATATATATATATATATATATATATATATATATAACATGGATGAAGTCTAGCCATTCTAAAAAAAGGCATAATACCACACTAGTGACATCAAAAGTGATAATTCCTCTGGAGGAAAATATACTTGAACTTTGACCCATTCGACTCCTCGAGACCATCACTTTCAATTCAAACACAAAATGTCTATTTTTCAATCAACACCCACAGTACAGAAATGTTCATTAATGATCAACAAAATGAGAATATGTTAAAAAGAAAAAGATCTAAAGCTGGTACATTCGTATCTCGGAGAAACTGGAGAAACGGATAACGACATGGAACATCTGTACAGCACTAAAACACCATGTTTAAAAAAACCAAACTGTACTGCTGAACCTCATCTTCTTTAATATTAGCATCACAAGGGTATACATGTATTATAAAAAACAATAGATGGGCCTCTTCAGTGAGTTACAGGAAAACAATTCCATCACGGTTTTCTGTGACCTTCGGTCGCGTAATTTATGATGTCACAGAACCCTCGAACTATTATAAATATGGGGTTTATTTATTTTATTGATGGTCGACTGGTTTCACGAACCCTGCTTGCCATGGAAAAAGGTTAGTGTTAAAGATTAGTGAAAACAACCCTGACAGTTTAACGAATTAATGTAATAGACAGTCAGGTCTAAATGCACCTTTCTTTAACTCTGTATTAATCCAGCTGGGGTTTTCCTGGGGTTGTTTAGAGACCCACTTATTAATATACTGTATATATATATATATATATATATATATATATATATATATATATATATATATATATGTGTGTGTGTGTGTGTGTGTGTGTGTGTGTGTGTCACATAACATCCATATCTATCCATATCTCTTACCACCTTTTGAAATGAATTAAAACACAATTTGATTTCTTTCCTCATCTTTTCAAGTTCCCCTGGGTCCTATCGTAGTTGTTTATATTTTCTTGGAAAAATTGAAGCAAGAATGTTACATTTTTAACCATCTGTTGTGTATAATGTTAGTTAGGGTGTGAGAGGTAAGGGCACTTCAAGGACTAGTTGTGTATTATGATATTCATGGCATTTCAAGTCTTCATAACAGCTAGATTTTACATATGATGACCTAGCCAGACTGAGGGCAATTGTTAGCATAAAAGTCATTGCTCTGAATGTGTAACATTGAGAGCAATGACTCAGACATTCCTTTGGGGTGTTTATTAAGCCAGAGAAAAATATTTGAATTATCAAACAAACCTTGACCATTGTTCATGTTTACCTGAGTTACCAAACAAAACTTCACTAAAAACAACTGTCGTCCTTGTAAAGTGAGCACTCGCTGCCTCCGGCTGTTGGCTGAATAAAACACATTTGTACTGTCCAGATTTCTCTCAAATGATTTGCAAGCTATTTCAGTATTTTAATACAGTGCTGTAACATTTTTTTCAGCTAATTAAAGTTAGAGTATTTAAACCTTGAACATCCATGTCTGTCTGCATTCCAGCAGTAGAATGTATTAACCGTGTCTCCTTTATTCCATGTGGATCATATTAAAAGACAAAGGTTTTACTGGGGGAATTATATAAGGGCATTCATTACCATGTAAAGGAAATGGAAGTACTAGTCAATATGCTTTCACACTTTAATTTGGCCTAACTCTCACTGAAACTAAACAAATAAACTGGCCCATTCACTACCTTTGGGTATTAGGGCTGGCTTAATAAGCCACTATTTCAGATTTAAACAAGCTAATGCAGATTTACTCACTGGAGGATACCTAGAAAATATGAAGGATGAAATGTAGGTACTGATAGAAAACAAAAAAAGCAATGATTTTATTTGAAAATCAGCTTCTTATGTGCTAAGGATGAGAGCATGGACCTGGGTGGTCCAATCATACTGTAGTTGTATTGATGTATATTTGAAGTATAATTGGAGTATAGTGATTGTTCTGCCTGGCTCAAGGAAGTGTGCAGCTGCAACATTGGAGCAGAATTACTACAATTATTCATAGTTAAGGAGTGGCCAAAATGCTGTAATAACTCACACATGTTTTAATGTACTGTATATTTGTTTTGAGGTTGCAATGGATTTGGTACTTAATGCAATTACACTCCATTTGTTTTTGACCAGCTGCATTTGATGCGTGCCTGACTTAGCAGGGTCATTCTGACTGGGCCTTGAGCACTCTGTAAAAACAACACAATCTGCTGTTCTGAGATACTAAATTCCAAAGTTCATCAAATATTGATTATTCTCTTCCTGCCCTTAACTTTCTGCAAAACAACGGCTGAATAATGCAGTGCTCCATACTAAAATACAGAGTGCATCAGGTTTATTTGAATTCTATTTAAACTTCCCTTGCACCAACACATTGATTGGGAAAGGTGTGAAAAACGTTTATAGATGTGGAATTCATACCTGCAATGTACTTGGATTCATTGCATAGATCTCATGTGTATGTCATGTAATCGGAGCTTTTATCCTAGTCTGGTACCATATATGTATGTATATATATATATATATATATATATATATATATATATATATATATATATATATATATATATATATATATATATATATATATATATATATATATGCAGAAAATATAAGACTACATTAGTATGGGAAGAAGATATAAGCTTCCCCAGTAGTTGTTTGTTTTAAAACAATCAGAATATTCCTGGACCTTTGGTTTTCAAATTTTAAAGAGAGAATACTATTTTTAAATAGCAAGACGACAAAATTTAATGTACTTGATGTAGTGTAGTTCTTTAATGTTTCAGAACATTACGCTGTCTAGTCTGCTGCCTGTCTAAAACATTTCCCTTCTCCTGGCTTCTCCTGCTTAAAGTGCATTATTTATCTCTGGTCTGGTTCCACTGGGATCGGTAGTCTGTAAACTGAGTCGTGCTGGGTATAGGCTGCTCCCACCCATCTGTATGAGCTGAAACAGTGCCTTCACAACAGAGCTGCTGTGTATCTGTTTCTGAAATAAGACCACCAGGGTCATTTTGTGCTGAGCAGATGACTCTCAGTAGACCCTTAAACAGACTCTCAACCTTTCAATCGCAACCATACCTTCATTCAGATAATTTCACTGCTGTTGTCGCTGTCTCCTATTGCATTGCAAACAGCATTCTGCTAATACTGGCACAAAACTCGAGTAAGATATTGAAAAGCTGGCTTCCCAACTGTGAGATCTGTGAGTCAATGGCACGTGGTCCCATTTCCAAACACTGACACTAATCTACTACATTGAACCGAACACAGATTCCACAAATAAGCTCTCTACATCTGATCCACTTGACCTACAAATGTGAAAATAAATATGTATTATCCAGTGATTTTTTTGTAATGGTTTTGGACATATTTTAATGCTTATTCATGCCTTTTGTATACAATCCTGTACATTCTTTTCTGACTCTTTACCTTCATAATGAACCCTACAGTGTAATATACATGTTGTACATAAAGGTCCCCATTGTTCTACCCTCAGCACTCACTAGATGGCAGCATTGTGCATCATGGCTCCCTCTAGTGGATTCTGAGTGCTGTTGCAATATTTGGCTGGTGACGTGTGCAAAGTAACCATTAGATAATAATTATAAGCTACCTTAAAGTCATCTAGGGAAGTTTTAAATCATAGATGTGTGTCTGTCTGTCTGCCTGTCTGAACTTGAATAAAAATGCCCCTAACAGCACTAAAGTGGGTTGTTGTGGCAGCAATGCATAGTTGAAAGATTTAGTTTTAATTGGCCTGGACAGGAGGTCCACTTAAAAGTTAAAGCTCCAAACGGATTCAAGTAACATTGAGGGAAACCATTCGAAAAGAAAAGAAAAAAACAAGGACAACAAAATAGTGCTACTCCACGTGGGCGAAACCATTAATGAGTTCAGAGAGACAGGAAGCAGCTATCAATATTTAAAAGAGAGATGGTGTGAACAGAGGAGGCATTGTAGCAGGAATGAATGTTCTGTTCATTGCTAACAGAGATTTGAAACTTGCCCGTGAAATGTATATCATTGTCAGTGGGAACGTGAATGGTGGTATGGTGATTAGTCTTAAACGGTCAGTTGGGCAAAATCAGCAATTTAAAGTAACATCCACTTGACAGCTAAAATTGCTTTTAGCCATGAAACACTTTCTAAAACATATTACTGGAATTGCCTGGTAGTAGAACTATTATTAGAATGCCATTTTGTCTCAGAGGTTAGCAGGCCTATAAATAGTAGCTGTCATTGTAAAACAAACACAAACATGCATAATGATTCTATGCATGATAGTACCATTCCAGAGAGCCGGTCAAGTCTGTGGGCTTTAGGGTTATATACCGTATTGGTTGGACTTGTATGTTATTGTCTAAGTATTACATTACTTTCCATAATATACCTGTTTTTATACACTGTATATATAGTTAAGAACAGGTCAAACAAAACCACTTAAAACTGACTGAAAAGTGAATTGCCCATACTACAGGGATTTGAAGCGCTGTAAGAACACATTTTATGTATGTCAAGAACTGAAAGAATAAACAATAAGTGCTCAACGAAGGAGCGAGCTGTGTGTAGCGTGTGTGTTGTCAAAGAAATGTGGTAAGCTGATGAGTACATATAAATAGCAATACTGTAGATTGTGTAGAGAATATTTCCACTGACCTACTTTTGGTGGCAGCTAGATCTACATTAGATTATATTATCAGGGTTGAGATGTATTGAAGGGCAGGAGTGCCATTGTGAAAGGGGCTTTACATTGTGAGTTCATTTATGTGTACAGTCTATTGGATGGGAATGAAACCCAAACAAGTGACTCATTCAATTACTGTCAACAGCTTTTGTACTATTGAAAAGTATACAGCAGCGATTCATTCTGTTCCGTAGACCAATAAGGTATACAACTGAACACATCCAATTGGTGTTTTTACTAGCAATAAGTCTGAATTATATACGTAATGTGATTTAGATTCTGCCTGTGTTCAGATGGTAGGTGTGGTGGTGGTTAGTGGTTACCAGTTACTAAGTTATCTTAGTTGTTGCCCAACTATATATAAACATGTCACGTATATGACTTAGCCTGAAATCAAAGACTCTCCTGTTACTTCATGGGGATTGGTTCAAGAAACAATCCTGCTGGAAAAGCATGAACTCGTGCGCAAAGGTCATTGGTGTTCGTTTTATTAGGGGAGGATGCTGGGTGATCAGTGGGTGTCGAAGTTGCACGTGGGTCGGGAAGTCGTTGCGGGTACAGTTACTCTCAAGCTGTAACCTGTACACACGGTGCACCATCTGTCAGTCCTTTAGCCTGTTGTGCGTTTGGCACTGGGTAAACGGACGTGATTTCTTTGTTTGTTTCTAAAAATACCCTGCTATTTATACACACAGTGTCGTTTTTATTTGTATTTTAGATTAATAGAGTATTCTACTAAATGGCACTTCATGCGACGCACATGGACGTACAGTACCGGTATTTTAATGGTTTGGTTTCAGCACCTTAGCCGCTGGACAGAGACAGTTACTATAGAGCCTGTTGGCAAACAGCGGCAACAAAAGGATTGCGAAGGAGAGAGCGTATTTCTTTGGTCTGCAAATGCACTTTATTTATAAAACTGGAATAATACACAAGCATTTGGGAAAATGTAATACCAGCCTCCCCAACTGTTATTGTGCTCGAAAACGAGTTAGAAAACTAAAAAAACAACATTCTTACCATTACTCAATATCATTATATATTTATTTAACACTTTAGTGGATATGTTCATTATGTCGAATATATTGTGTTTTTTTTTGTTTTCTTCTTAGAAATAGGTCACTGAATGGTCGGTGTTCTTTCCCACTTCAAGCATAGGTCTTTAGTACTACTAAATGAATACAAATATAAATATAATAGCACAGTAAGAAGGATTACGATTGGGGACACCACTTGTTAAATGTCCAGTAACCATCCGTCCAGTCCCGTGAATACAGTATTAGAATGTGGTGAAAATATATTTCACAATAATAGCTTAAATAACTTAACGCAATACCTTATCGAACTACAAGGGGGCGATAGACTCCATCTTTTACAAACTATGTTAACATCATTGCATAATAGAAGTGCAGCCACTGCAGAAATGTCTATCGTTGTTTGTGGTGTAATGAAAAGGATATCACCAAAACCATGGCATAGTACTGGGCATATATTACCTGTCAGCTTCAAAATTGCTCGTAAATATGTATTTATGTATTTATTTGCATATAGGACCATCCAAATAGTTAATTTAGGATCACAGTGGCCAATGCAATTGTGAAATAAAATAGATTGTTATATTTTGTACTTTTGTAATTTCACAGATCCCAGGTGATATGAAAAGAAAACTAAGCTCATCTTCTCATGCTCGTGTTATTTAACTATAGAAATATGTTACTTTAAAATGAACTGTTGTCATTTATATAGGAATCATGTGTAGTATATGAAAACGATGTAAATATGTTTACAATTGTAAAAGTGTAGTTATTGTAGGCAACAAATAGGATACCGAAGGATCTCTATGTGCTATGAGATGAATAAACATAGTGCGATCTTATCCACAATTTTAATCACTATGGCTACATGTAGTAGACACATACATCCAACGTAAAAAAATAATAATGGAGCTATATCAAATAATATTGCTTTCCATTGTTCGGCTCAGGATGCATTTGTGGCAGAAAGTGTCACCTGACATAATTAGGCGGTCAGCATCCAATCAAGAACAACAACCTTAGCAACCTGCTCTTTGCAATTGTACAGGGAATAACCCTCGGCAATAAAACCCAATGTAACAAGCCCGGGCGGAAACTCACTAGTGGCAACAAAAGGGCGTTCTCGTAAGAAAATCGAACCTGACATCACATTGCGCTTTTGCATAGATCCTTAGTACCACCTCCCCCTTATCCATTCCCAACTGCCTGTAGTCACTTTCACACATTCTCAACTGCATAAGAGGCAGGGTGAGATCAAGGGGTTCGTTTCAAAAGAAAAACGCTAGCTTTAATTCAGTGCAGGGAAACGTACAACAGATTGTATTCTCTCCATCTACTGCTGCAGGACAGCATCACAGCGTACCTCAAGAAGGCTCTCTCACACGGCAGCATTGTCGGGCTTCTTTTGCTCCCTTGCAAAAAAGGCTCCTTCGATTAATTTGCCAGCGATGTCCAAAGCGAGATCGTCCATGCCAGGGGCACTGGTGTTGCACCAAGCGTTTGCAAGCATCATGGGTCGCCAAAAGTATTCTCCTCTCGAATGTTCAGAATGAAGGTTTTTGTGAGAGCCAGAAAGCAGAGATGTCGGTGCCTTTACTCAAAATTGGGGTTGTGCTTAGCACTATGGCTATGATCACCAACTGGATGTCGCAGACCCTACCATCCCTGGTTGGGCTCAATACCACCAAGCTGACGGCAACGACAGGATACTTAGACAGGAGCACGGGAGTAAGTTAAACACGGGTTGATTTTACCCTTCTTTTGCGGAACGGTTTGACAGATTCAAATGTTATTTTGCGTTTGTGTGTGCATGTGTATCGTCGAATGGTACGTTGTGTACTAATGTATAAAACTGCATAGAACGCCTTTTGTTTGTTGCAATATTAACAGTGGTGCTAAATTTGTCGACAAAAAAGTATACTACAATTTAAAAAGCAGTTGACATCAGTGTAAATGGATGCATATCATCACATTGTTTCAGTTTAATAGTATGTTACATACAATAGATTTAATAATGTTAATCTCTGTTTTTGTTTGTTTTTTCCAAAGAGTGAGATCAAATATTCTTGATTGTATTCTCTTGACTGGATGGTTTTGAGATCTTTGTTTAAAACGATGGCCTTTTAAAACAGGACAGAGCGCTGCAATCTCCGCGCAGGTGCACCTGGATTGGGTTTCAGAATGGTTTTGTTCAGTCATCTGTCATTTCGACTCCCCGAGAACGTGGATCGGGCTTTGCTGCAGTTTCAGGCTGTATAGCCCTCCAAACTGAAGCGGTACTTGTAAGAAGGGCACGGAAAGGGCACCCACTCATAAAGATTGATTGCGTTCTGAGAAAGGCAGAACAAGGGCACGTTAAGCTTCCAATCTGGAGCCTGCCAGATTTAAAGACGCAGTGTCCTTTATTATATATTAGTAATACTAATGACACATTGTTATACGCATTTTATTAGATAAGTCAAGCTACTCGGGTATTCAAAGTTACTTACATTTGCAATGAACACGACGGGACTAAACAGCGCACTTCATTCACAAGCAGGTGCGGCGGGTCATACAATCCCTCTTTGTTGCTGTTGTAGGTTTGCAGTGACTCATTCCACTGTATATGAATGTAATCTCAAAATAGTTGTGGTCAGTAATTTAACAATATTGTTTTACACTAAATCAGAAGCAATGTGATAGAATGGACATTGCAAATAAATTTAACATACAAATACAAATAGATAGTTCAGTAAACACCATACATAAATCTAAATGTACAGCTAACAAAAAATGACAAGTGTTTATTCCTGCATTAATTACAGTTCTTATTTGACTTACAGTGGTTGTTTAATTTTAGCACTGGCTTTTAAAGAAATTAATAGTAATATACTTGTACTATATAATTCTATTTGCCCCCATGATGCCATGATTTAGAAATAAACTGTATTGTAAAAACGCTTGTACCTTAACATCCCCCTTAAACTCCCTGATCCAAGGAATTGATCCCGCTTTTCTGATGTTCAGGAATTTCCTAGTTATGTTATATTGGAAAGAAAAAAAAAAAACACTGACGGAATTTAATCTGAGCCAACTACAAGGTTGAATGGATGCTTTGTAATTCCTTATATGGACTCAGTCATCAATATTGATTTTCCATTATGATGGAGAACTATCAAAGTACTTAATCCTCTGCAGAACTCACCCAAATCCCTTCTGAAAAGAATACCTCCCAAGAAGAGCACAAGTGAGTGTAGCTGCCTGGAACCATATATCCTTCAGGGCTTGTAGTTCCCATTGCGTATACTTATGTATTTCTCAGTCGATTTCTGCACTTTTAAAATACCACAAAACAAAACCATGTAATGGGGTATTACTGAGCCAAAGCTCTTATGAAAAGACATGTGACTTGCAAGTTTTCTCACAGTTGTCTGCAAACTAAGTTCAGAAGAAAAGGATCCTGTTTAATCTGGCCTTTAAAGATCCCACATGCCTACATATTAAGATGCTTAGGTACTGTGTGTCTTCCTCGATGTAGAGTATTTATCACATTCAAATTACTGTACCTCCAAAATCAGTCACAGTTTGGATGCAGGGCCTACTTGGAAGCAAGCATTCTCACTCAATTAAAGATACAAATAAGAAAAACAAAGTACCTAACATTAATGTTAAGACCTTAGGCAGGAAATTATTCATTGTCATAAAGCTGAAAAAGGATACAAGAAGATTTCCAAGCATTTGAGTATCCCAATTTCAGCTATTGTTTCTCTTATCAAGAAGTACAAGACTCACTGTATTGTCACAACGCTCCCTCGGTCTGGAAGAAAGAAGGTTCTTTCACCAAGAACAAGTAGAAGAATTGTGAAGAAGGCTAATAACAATCCGAGATTAACTGCCAAAGATATTCAAAGTGAATTGGCTGCAGTTGGGACTGGGGTTTCCATTTCAACCACAGGTTGAGTACTGCATGGTGAAGGTCTCAATGGTCACAGGCCAAGGAAAAAGCTCTTCGGAAAACATCACAAGGACAATCGCTTAAAGTTTGCAAAATGGCATTTGAATGATGGATAGGAGTTCTGGTCAAAGGTTTTGTGGAGTGATGAAACAAAAATCAAGCTATTTGGTCAAGCTGATAGTCGTTACGTTTGGAGAAAAAAGAACACCATACCTACTGTCAAGCATGGAGGTGGTAATATCCTTCAATGGGGCTGTTTTTCCTCTAATAGCACAGGAAATGTAGTTCCAATACATGGTGAAATGGATTCCATATAATACCAAATGATATAGGCCAATCATCTGAAACCTTCCACTACAAAACTTGATTTAAAGCGCAACTGGACGTTCCAACACAACAACGATCCAAAGCACACATCAAAATCTACTTCAGAATGGTTAAAGAAGAATAAAATGAAGGTTCTGGAATGGCCTAGTCAAAGTCCCGATCTAAATCCAATTGAGAATCTTTGGTATGAATTGAAGAAGGCTGTGCACAAGAGAAGTCCTCGGAATTGGAATGACCTGGAACAATTTTGCATTGAAGAATGGCCAAAAATCACTAAAGAATAAAGAATCATGCCAAAAGCTCATTGACAAATATTCTAATCGTTTAAAAGAGGTTATTATTGCTAAAGGTGCCTCAACTAGCTATTAATTTAATTTTCCTTGTCAGGGTATGAATACTTTTGAATTAGCATTTTTTAGACCCTGAAATGATCTATTTGTAAAAGCCATAACAATTGAATGAAAAAGCAAGCACAGGATACACAGCAAGCCTCCCAGGAGTACTGTTTGCACTGCTGTGAAAATGTTTGCTGAGATGAATGGTATCTTTGAGCATTTGAATGTATCAATGAACTGGAAGATGCTCACATTTTCTATATTGGATGTTTTTTTTTAACATGGTTCTGATAAAGAGGATGACAGAAACACATTTAAAATGTCTTATAGTTCTCCATCCTGTACTGTATATAATTTACAGCAGCGTTCAATTCCTACAATATGATTTATTTCTGAGCTTTACAACTTCACCCCAGTATTCAAACCACATCCACCTTTTAATTTAAGCCCTGAGTGGCTCAGAGCCATAACCAAATTATGGAAATGAATCATACTGATTGATCACAGGTGAAAAAATCTATTGTGATTTTATATGCACACTAGTGGGACAATAGGACAATTCGGTGATTTACAGCACTGGCATGCCAGTTGTACATATACTGTAGTTAGTTATAGTTATAGTATATTGTGTCATGAATATTTTATATCTGATAGTCAATATTATTTTTGCTTTGAATTCTGAGAAGCTGTTTAGTGGGTTCACAGTGGCAGGTCTTGAATTTATGAAGGTTATTTTTAGATACCAAAGTCTTAAATTCAAGAAGAGTTTTGCAGTTTAGCATCTAAGCTAAGGCTTGGCAATGCACTACTTTAAGACACAAACAAAATGTGATGTAATACAAACATCACAACTTAAAAATTTGACTAATTCCTTGTTGATTCATTTTTAAATAATAATTGTTTGTCTCTTCTTTGTCCCTTCATTACTCATCCTTTCGCTCACATTTTGCATTTGCCTGTCTGTTTGCTTTTCATTTTTGTTTTCCCCTCATCTTTGCAATCCTTTTTCCATGCCATGCTTTGCCCCCATCTCCTGGCACCACCATCCTCTCTCACGTCCCGTCCCTCTGTGTGTCACTTGCCACTAGGTGTTGCCAGCTAATCCAGAGGAGTCCTGGCAGGTGTACAGCTCAGCCCAGGACAGCGAGGGCAGATGTATCTGCACAGTGGTGGCGCCCCAGCAGGCGATGTGTTCACGTGACGCCAGGACCAAGCAGCTGAGGCAGCTTCTGGAAAAAGTAATCAAGCCAACGCCAGACCTTTCTCTGGGGAGAGAGGGATTCACTTCATAGCTCCCTTTGCAAATTACATCATTTGTTTTTCCCAGAAGTTTGAAGCTTGATCACACATACTGAAATGTGGACACCATACAGAGCACTGATAGAAAATATTCTTGTATATTTGTTGCACTGCATAGATGACTGAAAGTCTGTCTTTGAACAGCTGAAATTATACCATCTTGCTTGCTTCCAATGGAAGATTTTAAACCACAGGATTGTTGTGTCCTTCATAAATTAAAGCCATTTTTCATTTGAAGTTTTTTTGTCACTAGTAGCCAAATGTATTTACGGCAATGATAATTTATATCCTAGGTCTATTTCCATTCTCACTGTATATGTATCAGAAAAACGGAGTACAGCGAAGATACATTTAGATTTGCACTGCATGTATATGTGTACCTAAACTAAAAGTGTGTTCATACCTTTGAAATAGCATACTAACCATTTTGTTAAAACTGTAAAATCCAATCATCAAATACTAACAGCATTTACGATGCAGTCCTGATAGCCAGCTCAGTATGATATGTTCCCAGAAATGTTTTGCTGAAAGGTACTGTATATGTACATAATTGGCAATGGGAAAGCATGCTGAGTGTTTTAGTGCAATGAAATATCAGCAGCTTAAGTGCCAGTCCAAAATAGTTTCTTCTTTAGCCTTGGCCACCTGTTGTTAAAAAATTATCTTTCACAATATTGATCCACTTGCGCTGATGATTTCCCACAAGCATGCTGCGTTCTGGGCTGGAGTACTTTTGCATTGCGTTTAAACCTGCAGTCTGACACAGATTTTCAGCTTTATGCTGCAATAAAATTCCTTGGTGAGAGTTTACTATATTCTTCCATGGTTTATACATCGTTGCACTGAACTGTACCAGAATATATGGTGTTGACGTTCCAGTTTGTTTACAATCCCTAAAGGGCGTTTCATCTGCCTTTTGAAGTTTTCTTGCCACTGAGTAAACAGGCATGCTCCTGCTCAGCTCAACGAAGCAAAACAAAAGGGATTCAATCACCTGTTTATCCCAGAAAAATGCTACATATCGATATTTTATAGGTTCATAAACTACTGAACTTCTTAAATATGTATACAATATATATTTAAAAAGGGTGCATTGCAACTTCAAATGAAAAACAAACTGTATTAAAATTTAGAAGAAAATGGTAAATGTTTTCTTTTGTTGGTGTTATCCTGAAAACAGTGTTTAGTTTAGTTTAGTGTTACTCATTTCCAGTGAGGCACTGTATGTATGGCAAACTCATACAGTGGATTAAAGTCATGCTGATCGCTCTAATTTTGTATTTCAAGACACAGTGAGGGATGTACTGTATGTTACTAACTCACTCATTGTATTCTTTCTTTTCAGGTGCAAAACATGACACAGTCCATCGAGGTCCTAGACCGACGGACCCAGAGGGATCTACAGCACGTAGAGAAGATGGAGACCCAGATGCGAGGTTTAGAATCCAGGTTTAAGCAGGTGGAGGAAACCACAAGCAGCAACTGGCTAGACAATATAAGGTGAGAGAAGTGATCTAAAATCTTCCTAATACTGTAAACCAATTCTGAGTTCCGTCAGTACCCATTTCCGAAACGCCAGCTGAACAAGCCAGTGTACATGAGCTGGTGTTGTGAGCTACTCCTGTTCATCTGTCTTCAGCAACCCTTTCCCTACTTGATCTCCCCAAAAATGAACGGAAGTCAAAGTATTTAGACCATAGTTTGCGTGTGCTATAGATACAATTATAATGTTATAAACAAATCAATAACCGAGGCTTTATAATCACGTCTTTCCTTATTATTAGTCTGATCATTATGCTGATTTTTTTTTCAATACTTCAATTTTGTTATTACAGTACAACACTATCATTTAAAAGAATACAGATTCCTGGCTCCTTAAAATGTTCTCTTTAGTGGGCTGGCTGCAATTAGAGCATGTGTAGCTGACCTGGTATAGCACCTAATGCAGTTAGGTACAAAAACACCAAGAAAAAAATAAAGCAAATACCTTAAATATATTCAACATAGCGATAGTAGCAACAGTGGTAATCTATAAGAAATGGATTTTAAAGCCTAGGTTATCACTCAGTGAAAGTCATTTCAAACTGTAGTTGCAGTCTGCAGTGTATCTAACTATAGGAAATACATTTCAGCTGCTGTCGAATTAAACTCGTCACATTTTTGTACCATATGCAGTTATCAGATAGACAGCAACTGATCAAAATAATATCAATAATATCAGTAAGTCAACCAATACAAACACATACAATAGTAAGCTATAGAATTAAATCGGTAACACTTTGCCGCAATTTCATAATGAATTCCGACTGAATACCACAGGAATAACACCTGCATATCTTGTGCACTTCCTCTGAGTTCTGAAGTAATTCATTTTGAATTCAGCCCTGTTAATTCATGTGGATTTAATTACCCGCATTCATTCAATGTTACTTTGTAACAAATTATATTGATCACATGTTTAAGGCATGCATTCATACACCCATCAGAGGATTGTGAGATGTTAATTCATGCATGAATGCATGCCTTAAACATGTGATCAAGGAAAAGTGCAACTTTTGGATATTATACCAATTGCTTTGTCTCTTATTAGTTGCTTGGTAACATTTCCATTATTACAGGGTTTAATAGTTAACCCAAAGATTGAAATTAATTGAACAGTCTTAAATGGCCTGGCACAAACACGGTCCCTGCTCAAATAGACCAGAAGATCCAAAGGAGAGTAACACTCATTTAAAACATAGTTATATTGCCAGCAGGACATTGCATATTCACATGGGATTGACATGTAGAGAGTAAATACGCGTCCTATTTTTCAAGGCTGCTCTTTGCAGCCATGCATTAGTGAAAAGGTCATTATTCCTAGTGGGAAAGCTCTTTCTGAGGGAGTATTCTCAAAGGGGAAAGGGTTGTGCTGGGCATGAAAGTCACGTGGTAAGACCATTATGTAGGTCTGCACAGAAGGTGAGACTTCTGCGCTGTCCCGTTCTCCTGGCGCTCCTAAGAGCAGTTAGCCAGCTGCTTTGAAAGCATGTTAAAGCTACAGCCAGTAGCTTGCTGTCCCTGATTTATATTTCTGAATGGGAGTATTTTTGAAAAGTGTAGTATCAGTATAGGTCTACACTTGCCCCCCCCACCCTTTGTAAAAAAATAAATAAATAAATGTTTTACTTAATGCAGATGACATATTTTGTATTTCTTTGTATACTGAATTGTAATTGCATATTTAAAAGAAATACTAATCTTTTAGACTGTAAAATGACTAATACAAAGCATAGAGATGTGCAAAACATGGATATTGCTTACATTTTTAAAGCACAAAGTGCTACTTAGTGTCTAAATATTGTAATTGCACTGCTATTTTTAAAGAGAACGTCAATGCTTTTTCAAGAGTGATGGCACCAGACCCCACAAAAGAAAACAAAACAAGTGGTTAGGTTTCCAGTTTATTGTGTCGCCTTTATCCATCTACAGAGACTGAGATCATTATTTAAGTACAGAATACAGTTTAAAGCATCAAAGCTGATTTAGTTTATAAAATACATGGTTTGAAATATTAAATTCTGAACCATCCAGCTTCTGAACAGTCCTAAATGATGAATAGATTGTGTTTAAAATTGAAAACAGAATACCCTTTTTTAATGTTTTCATTCCAATTAAAGTAATATATTAAAACAATATATTTTTGAAGGTAAATACTTAACATTTTTAAGTCAACATTTTGTCTGTCAAAAACGGGAAAGAGTACCAGGTAATCACTGGAACTGGAGTTTAATCTTTACAGCAAATGCAACAGTTGAATTCTCCTTTTCACAAAGGATAGTGAAAATCATAATTTTTCTAAAGATGCTAAAAAATATGGCCAATACTGCCTTCTTTTTTTTTCAACAAAATATGCCAGTGTTTGTCTGTACATGGATACATGACCACACTTTGAACACGGGTATAACAAACATCCCTGGTTTTCTGCACATCTCTACACAGCATTGTGTATTATTATAATGATCTGAATGTGTTTGCATGTTATATATCTCACACTTGCTGACTTAATCCCGCTGCTATGATATAATGTGAAATGATGATCATTTGGGAATGCACTGACATGCTACCCATTGCTGAATGTGATGTTTATTAGATAGGTTAGTGAGCTAGCTCCTCAACAGTATCTCATTTTCTTGCTTACAGGGCTAACTTTAAGAAATTTTATCAAAGCTGCAGTGACTGAAGATGCAGGTCAATCCATTGTAACCATGAACTGGGCCTCAGAGTTTTTGCACCATGCAGTTTATTTCAAATTAGCACCTTTAAAACTAAGGAACCTGACCAGTGATGAGAACTTCCTGCATGTAATTGTAGAAGCATTCCATGATAGTTTGACCTCTTTTTTTAAATTTTTTTAATTTTTTTTTTATGTCAATGCATATTTGATTACTAAAGAAAAAAACAAACAAACAAACAAAAAAAAACTTTGTTGTATGTTATCTGAAGCATGTACCCTAAGATGTTGCATTTTAAAACATGATAAATAAAGACCTTTGCCAATTGTTTTTGGTGTACTGAAGACTGTTTGATACTGTTTGCTATATGTATATTTTATATAATACAACATCTGGGCTTAATGATTTTGACAGTGATAGGCACACGGTGCATTCACCTTAGGGAGTCAGAGAGGCAGGGAGCAAGACAGGGTGTTGTAGATTTTTGCATGCATGGCACTGAACCCAGCTTATTTTAACCTTTCAGGCAATAAAAACGAAAATGGAGGAACTTAGGCCTTTGATACCAGTGTTGGAGGAGTACAAAGCCGATGCAAAATTGGTAATGCAGTTTAAAGAGGAAGTCCAGAATCTGACGTCAGTTCTTAACGAACTCCAGGAGGAGATTGGCGCCTATGACTACGAGGAACTTCAGAACAGAGTGTCAAATCTTGAAGAAAGGCTCCGTGCATGCATGCAAAAATTAGGTAGGCTCAGAAAAAAAACACTGACTGCTCAAAGGGTGAGTGGTCAGTTTGCGGTTAGCCCTGGTCAAGAAGACAGCCCCACACCCCCTGACCCCTCCCTTACATTTAATGTTGTTAGCTTGGCATGCTGGGTAGCTATAGGTTTTTAACAACAATCCCACACGTTCAAGGCTCACACAACATCTGCTCAGTACAAAAAAACTAACTGAAAAAGCTGACATACATGTGACCACCTGGTGGCGCTGTTTGCCAAGTTAAAATCCCAATTAAAGAAAGTGCAGTTACAAAACTTGGCAACCAGTGGCACTGTTTGCTAAATGAAAATCCCAATCAAAGTAAATGTATTCATAACATTCTGCTATAAAAAAAAAAAAAATCCCTGTATCAACCATAATGTACATTTTTTTCCTACCGCATCCCTAGTATATAGCAGAGCTCTGACTTAAGAAATGGCCCTTGCTTTCCAATGCCTCTAAAGATTTACAGAGAAAAATGAGCTTGTCTGTAATTTTGTAGGGAGCCAGACTGAGAAATCTGACTCCCTTAAAGATGTAGTTAACGGGCAGGCTGTCCCCTCAGCCAATGACTAGGACACCCAGAGGAGTGATTGCAAATGAAATAAAGACCAAGTCCTGCCTTTTGAAACCTCAGATCAATATCCTGCCCCTTTTGGAATTATCCAAGTGCATATACAATAGAGTTACAGGCACTCTTAAAATTAGAATTGATGATACAGAAGTAAATCCAAATGCCATTCTCATCTTTCAAGGATTCATATATCTGAGAAAGTTTCTGTTTTTATTGGCTTTTCCTGTTATCGAAACAGTCTAAAATAAACAGTAATTGAAACGCAGAAAGAGCATTTTAACATTGCCGCTGGTTTGACATGGACAGCTCGGCATTCCAACACGCGAGCGATTGCTTATCATAAATGCATCGGGCTCTGGAAAATGAGATGTCGTAGTTGAGGTAGTTTATCAATGTGTCTAGGGACCTGCAAGGACAGATTTTGAAAGAACAGTGACAGGACAAATGCCTATTAACCTCGCAGGCTGGCAAACCGTTACCTGTGTACTTTAGACATGTATTGAGCAATGTATTGTCTCCACATTTTATAACAGAAACTTATACAGACCACATAACTGTATGTTATGTGGTCTGTATAAAAAAATCTTCTTGGATATTTCAAGCTATTAACTTGTCTGATGCTGGTGGGTTAATACCTGCCAATAGGGGGAATAATTACATTATATATACTGAAGACCACAATAGGATACTGAATGCAATTAGCTAGCTTGCATGGCAACACTTTAAAAACTCTAGTCAGTCTGTATGATTAAGAGTTGAAGTAAGGCTCATTTGAATACTGAATGTGTGAAATAAACCCTTAATAGATCACTATGTCATTGGATTTCAATAGAACATTTTTTTTTAGTTGGTACCATATATAATACTTTGCATACAGTACACACAGACACACTGCTGGACATTATACAGATAGGGATGATCTAAAAATCGAATCTAAAAGTGAGATGCGGTTTAAGGGAACTGCTTTGAATAATCTCTATACTGCATGAGCCACTTATGGTATGTTATATAATTGTCATCCACTATACAGTGCAGAGGCCTTGACTAGATGCGCAGTCATCTGTGCTATACTTGAGCCTCATATGATTCTCAGTCTGGAGCGATCATCTTTCAGTCTTCTTTGGCAGTGTGGGCTACATGACTGTCTTCTGTGAACTCTAAATATAAATCTGCAGTTAATCCGTAAAAGCATTCTGTTCATTTATAGCGAGACACTTGTTTGACTGTTTTTAAGCAGACACCATTTAACAAATTCCCTCGATAAGCCTCTTAAAAGCTTATTCGAGTGTCAAATAAAACAATAGTTTATGTGTTTAGAGGTGTAAAATAATTTCTACTTAGCTGAACAATTTAATTCATCATTGTTACTTTTCCACAATCATTTTTTTCTGTTTATTTTCTTTCATCAGCATGCATTCTGTCACTCGTCCCTTTGGGATATTAATTAAGACTTACCTTGGTATCAGTTCTGAGTCAATATAAGTAAATGGTGAGCATACAAACAAGCCCGAAATGCCATCAGCAGATGGTATGAAAATGCATCACTTTAATTTCACCTCTTGGCTTGTGGCTAACATGCTGGCTGGCATGTTTTCCTTTGGGGAGAGGCTTTAATGATCTTGATTGGTTCACGACGCCTCCCTCTGAGAGTTAATGGATTTGATTGGTTCATCTTTCACAATTTAGCACAGTTACTGGCAGCCATTCCTTCTGGCACTAACAAAATATTGTCACTTTAACAAAAAAAAATTAAAAATAAATAAATAAATAAATAAATAAATAAATAAATAAATAATAATAATAATAATAATAATAATAATAATAATAATAATAATAATAATAATAGCACTTGCCTTCTCCAGTTCACTTTACTAGTTTAGTATTTTCTCTTAATTTTATTTATTTTATCTCTTTTGTGTTTTTTTCTTTATATTTTTGTTGGTGCTAATCAAGGATTCTTAAATAAAAAGGCACTCCCCCTCTCCCCCATTGGCCATGACAGATGACTGTGAATCTGCAGCTTAAGAAACCATTCAATAATGAACAAGACCAGGGCTACCTACTGAATTGATTACCTCGGACCACGGCTACCTAGTGAATTGATTACCTTTCACAAAAGTCTGAATGTCATCATTCAAATACATTTACCTTATAAATCAAATGCTTATCTAGAGATATTTGAGATGTTAGTCTCAACATTTTGGTTATGAAAGAAAAGAGATTTCTTATAAGACTTTGGAACTCCCTTTAAAAATATTACAGATAAAGTGGTTTCTTCGTTAACCAGCATTTATGACAAGGATAGAGGATAGCACTATATTCACAGATTCTGTTAACTCGTTGTTATTGTTCACATGTAACACATCCACCTGAAGTCCAGCGTAAAATATGTTTTGTGAAATAAGCTGGCGCCCATTTCCAGGAATTTCAAAAACATAACCAAATAATACTGTTTGGCTCAAATAGGCGTTTTGGTTGTTTTATTCTAGCAAAGCCCATACACCCACACACTCCCCCTAAATCATTTTCTTCTAGTGCTGCCAGAGAATTAGGAGGTGTTGCAAGTTACTTGCTCCAGCAGACGACCGCACACACAATGATTTCATTCCATTGCAACCCACATGTGGGTCCACACAATACAGCATCAGAAGAATTCTGCATCAATGAGCAAGACAGAAAAAGAATAATTGAATTGCTGTGTTTATAAAAGGGAGATTGGGGAAGCCAGTCACCCATTCAGAATTCATTTTTTAATGACAATTTAGAGAGATCTGGGGGTTCCACAACTACACAAAAGAATTGGATGCAGTTGGTGCCCTAATAATACCATAGGCCACTTCCTACTCAGTTCCATTATTGCATTTTGCAAGCTATTTCATCCTAATCCATAAAGTCAAAGAACACACAGTCACATTGTTGGTTTGTGCTTTTTTGTAAAGTTTCGATAGCAGGGAGAACTGCAGGAGATGAAATGACTCTGCTGCTAAGAGAAGAGAGAGCTTGAAAGAGATTATGAATCACCCAAAGTCTATTTGGTGTTCCAAATGTAAGGACAACAACGCTTTGAATATTAGTTTGAAACAACAGATGCAGGCGTAAATAAAAGGAGAGATGAGGACAGAACTCAAAGGAATAGCAGCCCGTATTGGAAACAAGTAACGGTTGTGGGAGGTGGATAACATATTTAAGATAAAAATAATCTGTTAATATTGTACCTTTGTTTAAATGTTTCTAATCAAAGGTAAACTGTAACACCCTAAAGGGATGGATTTGTTTCATTTGAAACTAGAATTTATCAATTCTGAAACTGTTTAAATGCTTCTTTAAAAAGGTGATCTAAGTAGAGTTTTGACTTTGGTCTTCATGTTCTGACATGTACTAGTGAAGTGAGGGGAAAGATTAGAATTGGTAGGAGGCTGTCACTTAGCAAGCCCCTGCTACTGAAATGGATAGCTCCCTGATTAGCCCTGGTGTGGCCAAACATGCATTCCAAACGCTGTCTACTAGTTCTGCATGAACACCTCCGGAACAGCTGTGTTGAACACTTGCTAAATCTGGACAGCTCTCTTGACAAGTGTGAGCAGTGTTCAGATTGTTTTCTGCAATGATCCAAGGCTGAATTGCAAGGAGTCCCCAATGCTACTCACGGCATGTCTCCTGCATCGAAAAAAAAGAACATTTCTTTCCAATAACACTGACAATGCTATACAGTATGTATTTTAACTTTAACTTTGTATTTCAAATTGACAGTCAAGCAACAAACTGAATCTTCATTGATAAAATTAATAAATACCAGGACATCTAATGATAATTACTAAATACAGTAAATGAGCAAACACAATTTCTTCAGTATGCTACTTTATGATGGCATGGCACAGTGCAAAACATTTTAAATGAATGCCGTAATAATTGATCAAACAATAACTATATATACCTATATATATATATATATATATATATATATATATATATATATATATATATATATATATATATATATATATATATATATATAGTAAAATAAGCATTCTATGATGATTCATTAATGTTTGATGTTTTTTCATGTACCTTATTTACAGATAGATGTACTTAGACAGATATAGATATAGATACAAAGATAGGTGTATCAACATCATTAAGATGTATTTGCAAGGACACTACCAAACTTTGTTCCACACTTGCAGCTTGCGGCAAATTGACAGGAATAAGCGACCCTGTTACAATGAAAGCATCTGGATCAAGATTTGGATCGTGGATGACTGACCCCCTGGCTCCAGAAGGCGATAACCGGGTAAGTCTTGTTGCTAATGAAAATAATGGAAATGTTTTTGTAACTTGCTTGTACTTTGTAATGTACCATTGGTTCTGCTCAAGCACACTTCGAAACCCTAAAAGACCTTATTAGACACACTAGTCCTCGTATAGCTTCATTTTGTGGTGGAGTCTAGTGGTATGAGGATAAATGTTGTGTTTTACCAGCAAACAAAGAGCAAAGTGCCTTATTAATCATCATATCAAAAGCTGTTGTGACAAGGTGGTTAATCCTACTTTTGTCATATTACAGATTAAGGGATGTGGAAATTGCAATAAAGGCTGCGTTAATATGCAAAAAACTATAATAAATATGGTGTGGCTTTTCTGCAGAATGTGTAAAGGGCTTTCAATATTTCCCCAATATTAAAATTGATTGAAAGTCTAATATCTGCTGGGACACATACAATTGCTAATACTTTAGATCGAAGTCCTTTAGGATTGTTTTATTTGAAGGAAAGGTTATGGCGGCAAAACATAAGACTAGGTATTTTGGCATTCAATAATGGCATTCAATAATTTAAACTTGTCATCTCAAAATAGAACCCTTATGTCACTGCACTGGTAATGTATTCACTGTGCATATAGTTTGTATAGGGATTTTTTTTTAAAGCTGTATTTTCTAGAACTACAAGAGGTTTTAATTAGACTTGATTCATATGAAGAAGAAAAAATAATTCCCTGAGTAGAATTCTAAAGATATCAAACTCATTAGCATGCATACAACATCTTTGAAAGGCACTGCTAAAAATTGTGAAAAACCCATTTCTAGCTGAAACCGAAGCAATGGGGGTGGGGGCATCCAAGAAATTGTATAATTTATTAAAATTGTGCCACAAATGCATTATTCATTACCAAAGGGATTCAGCCTTCATCAACCGCAGATCAATTACAACCAAAACCACAAGGATAGAAGCTTAGTTGTATGATGAGATAACTGAGTTATCATTGCAATGTCTTGTTCTAAAAAGTCTATTGATGGTTGTAATTGTTATCATTTTCTATGGGGCACGGTGAATGGGTGTGTAGTTATGAGCTTCATGTATGTTTCAAGCATTGGGGCAAAGGTCCCTGGATTTTAATTACAGACTATTTATTTTCTCTCTGTGGAAAACAATACAGTGGTTTTCAAAATACACCAAATAGGTAAAAGCGTGTTTTTTTGTATTTTTGAGGATGTAATAATGTTACTTTAAAAATGATGGGTAATACTGTTCACATATGCATTAAATCTGCATGGAAGTGTACCTATTGCCTGGTCAATAGACCATTTGCTTAAAGGGCTCTCAATAAATCAGGGGTAGCAGCAAGGGCAGAAGAGGGGATACAATGAGTTATGACTGAATATTAACACTAGGAAAGGCAGGCAACTGGGTGATAACCTTGTGTGAACTCCTGTTTATTTATTTAGCAGACACCTTTATCCAAGGCGACTGACAGAGACTAGGGTGTGTGAACTATGCATCAGCTGCAGAGTCACTTACAATTACGTCTCACCAGAAAGACGGAGCACAAGGAGGTTAAGTGACTTGCTCAGGGTCACACAATGAGTCAATGGCTGAGGTGGGATTTGAACCAGGGAGCTCCTGGTTACAAGCCCTTTTCTTTAACCACTGGACCACACAGCCTCCTGTACAATATACTCCTGCTGAAAGAATGAATGGGTGTACCTTGTTTGTTTATTCAAACGCCAGACACCGTGATTATTGTATTTTTGTTTTCAATGCAGGTTTGGTACATGGATGGCTACCACAACAACCGTTTTGTGCGGGAGTACAAGTCCATAGCTGACTTCATGAACACGGACAACTTCACCTCTCACCGCCTCCCCCACCCTTGGTCTGGCACTGGCCAGGTGGTCTACAACGGCTCCATCTACTTCAACAAGTTCCAGAGCCACATCATCATCAAGTTCGACTTCAAGACCTCGTCTATCAGCAAGACACGCACCCTGGACTACGCTGGCTACAACAACATGTACCACTATGCCTGGGGCGGCCACTGGACATCGATCTCATGGTGGATGAGGGGGCCTGTGGGCAGTCTATGCCACAAACCAGAATGCTGGGAACATCGTCATTAGCAAGCTAGACCCCAACACCCTTCAGGTCCTGCAGAGCTGGGCAACAAACCACCCCAAACGGAGTGCTGGAGAGGCCTTTATGATCTGTGGCACCCTCTATGTCACCAATGGCTACTCAGGAGGAACCAAGGTCTACTATGCCTTCCAAACCAACACCTCCACCTACGAATACATTGATATCCCTTTCCAAAACAAGTACTCCCATATCTCTATGCTGGACTACAATCCCAAGGACAGGGCACTGTATGCATGGAACAACGGACACCAGGTACTCTATAATGTTACCTTGTTCCATGTCATCAGGTCTGATGAGTTGTAGTCCATCCAAAGACCTTCTTCTATATATAGCGCATTGCTTCATGTAGGGGAAACGCTTTGAAGGAGTTTAAAACATAGCTTAAGACAGCTGTCAAAAGGTCATACCTTTTTAAGGGAAATAAAGAACTGTGTTTCTGAAGCAGTACCTCTACTTTTCCTGTGCATTGTGCATCATCACACGCCCATCATCGGACTTGAGACTCATGTTATCCAGATGGGACGCAGCTGGAACTGCACTTAGAGGAAAACAAGACGTATATATTAAAGACGTAGCAATTAAAGCCCACCAACTAAAGAAATGAAGACAATGACTGTTGGAAACACCTTGTTATAAGTATTTTTTTTTTGTGTGTGAAACTTTACTTAAACTCTTGGTTTCTTCATTAATTTTGCATGAGGATTTTATAACATCACGGTCAGCTTTACTGGATGTTCTTTACTATCTGATGCTGTAAAAGTAAAACATGTAAAAGAAAAAAGAGAGGGGGTGCTAGTCCATATCTTGCAAGACTAACTTTTAGTTTTGTCTTTTTGTTTGCTTTTTATATTCTTATATCACATTGCTGTTAGTGTTGCTATAACTGTGTTGTATGTCTTTGTTAGGTCAGACTGTGGCAAAATAATCTAGCTTATATCTTTCCTGTCTAGTGAAAAATGTCACGAGAGAACTTATCAAATAATGTATTAACGAGACAATGTGGTAACCATTGTTTCGACTTTCTGGATTCTTTCTGGAAGGATGCTGTTTAATGTTCTTTAGCAGAGATACCTGGTGGCAACTTGGTCTGTTCAACTTACATGAATATGTATTGTATCTGCGATGAGGTAGTTTGTATTAATAAATGAAAGTTTTGGTTCCATAAATATGTGCCTGCGTCCCTTTGAAATTAAAAGTTATGAATCAGTGGTACTTAAAGAGTAAGTTACGCGTCCCCACGTGTTGATACAACTGTTTAAATAACATTCCTGTATTTTTTTCTTTTCATCGTTAACATCCTGACAATCTTTTACACTTTAGATCAATCAATCAATCCATTTTTATTTTATTTTATGGTGGACCACCATCACAAAGCGCTTTACAAGATGCAGTAACAAGAAATTCCATAATACTTTAAACACAGAGAAATGCATAATACGTGCTATACATTAAAAAAAACTAACAAAAAAAACAGTGCATAATACATGATAGTAGCATAATACATGAAACAGTAGCAGCAACAGAGCAGCTAATAGCAGATATCAGGCTTAAAGAGCATGGAAAGCAAGAGAGAACAGGTGGGTCTTGAGTGCTGATTTAAGCGAGCGACGGTGGGAGCATCACGCACCAAAGAGTCGAGTAGTTGCAGTAGTCAAGTCGAGAGGAGACAAATGCATGACAAAGTATCTCCACATCCGGGAGGGAAAGGTAGGGATGGACTTTGGAGATGTTTTGAAGATGGTAGAAGGAAGATTTGACCACGGGGGAGATGTGGGCATCAAAGGAGAGGTTGCTGTCAAGAAGTACACTAAGGCTTCGTACTGCGGGGGAAGGCAACAGCAGACAGAATCCGAGGTTCAGGGCAGCTATGTCTGTTTCAAAGCACTTTTCAAAATGTCTGCTCTAGTGCACAGACAGTTTCCGAGGTTCAGGGCAGGTGTGTCTGTTTCAGAGCTCTTTTCAAAATGTCTGCTCTAGTGCACTGATGCACTGGTGCAGTGTAAGGATAATGTTCTTGGGTAACTTTACCCAGCCTAGTCAATCATGTTCTATCCACAGTTGCATAGGGTATGGACTGAACAACAATGCTATCTCTGGGTCATATTTTGAATCATACAAATAAATTTTGTATGATTCAAAATATGACCCTGATTAGCACTAATTTTGGACTAGCTTAAGATGAAGTGGTCCAACAAGATCAGTGTGAATCAGGCTCTGTGAAACCAACCATTAATAGTATAAAATGAGTTTACAAAGAGCAATAATTAAATAGCTCCTACCAATTGGTTGTAAAAAGAGCTTCAAATGTTGTTACATCCACACTGCTAAAATAATATGGAGGCCTGCCTAATTAACACAAGATCTAGGATCTTCAGTCTGAATTATGAATGCATCTTACACTCAATATAACATGAATGGGGAGCCTAATTATTTATGGAATACACTTTATAGTACAATGTGTGGAGAGCAATGCTGATGGATGATCCTACAAAGCATGGGCAACGATTTTGAACTATTGAGCCCTATTCACAACTCATGAGTTAAAAAAAGCCATCAGTCTAAAAGTGTCATGATTATCAAACATGTCTTCAGTTTAAGGCTGATATAGTAGCATAGTGCCCAGACCCATTCAGTAATAATCAGAGATATTAAATTTGGGCCATGCTGACTGTCTTCCCTGTCTTGTCCTGGTTTTGACACCATGTCCCAGGGTGCCAAAATCAAAACCTGCATGACCCGGTCAATGAAGTCACAGCACATGATGGATAGGGTGGCCTACTGTATAAAGGAGTAAAGCTTTAACTAACCTATGCCTTTAACTCCAGTCTTCAGCCAACATGGTGAAACCAATCCCAAAGACGTGTATATAGAGGTATAATAATAATAACATCTTTATTTTTATATAGCCTTTAGTGGACCACCATCACAAAGCACTTTACAGAGGTAGGCTGTGAACTGTGCATTATATGCAGAGTCACTTACAATAGGACATTGATTTAACATCTCATCCGCAGGATGGAGCACAAGGAGGTTAAGTGACTTGCTCAGGGTCACACAGTGAGTCAGTCAGTAGCAGAGGTGGGATTTGAACCAGTGACCTTCTGATTACACGCCCTGGACTTTAACCACTGGAGCACACTGCCTCCTAATATAGATATGACAAGTTATTGCCCCAAAACTCCATGAATATTCTATTGAACAATATTGTTTCCTATTGACACATCTTTATCTGTTTGCATTTGATTTACTCACGCTGTTTGCTGAATGCCACTTCATACTGATTTGACGAGAGTGGTGGAATATTTTCATTGAAGGGCTCTTCTTTTAAGCGCCAGAACAGAATATAGTGGAGCCGTTCGGTTTGCATACTCCCCCCCAGCAACTGCTGCAATCAAGTGAAGTTCCCTTTTGAAAATGGAGGTTGTATAACGGCGCATATCAATGAGAAGAATCAGGAGCTATGGCAGCAGGTTGCTCTGTTCTCTAACAAATCGTGATTGCAGATGGTACTGTACCAACTGTATTATTTGCTCGTAACTGAAACAACAGTTTGTAGCTGGGAGAAGAGGATTTGCAAAAATACAAGTTCATGCAGCATATTTATTGAATCAAGACAAAAAATGCTTCACATGTGCCCTGTTTATTGGAAGAAAAAAAAAATGTTTCCACGAAAAATGATTTATTCCCAGCGGAATATTAATTGAATTGGGACCACTGTCACAAAATAACTGTTAAGTAAAATAAAAATATATATTTATTTCAAACTTGGATTTATTTGTTTTTTTGTCTATTCATTTTTAATTGATAGCAATCTTAAATAGCAATGTTAAATATTTTGGTAGCAGGTAACAGGGTTATTCTGTTGAAAAAGACAGGTTCACCTCCAACTTGGAGAGAGAGAGAGAGAGAGAGAGAGAGAGAGAGAGAGAGAGAGAGAGAGAGAGAGAGAGAGAGAGAGAGAGAGAGAAAACAAGCAGACTAAATTCCATTTGTTTGTCTCCCCTGCGGTTGTTTTGACTACAGTGTAACTGAACCTTTAGGATGAAGCCATTGAGACTAAGCACTGGAATGCTGCCAATAGAAGAAGGCGGCAGTAGCGACAATTACAACCAACAGAAAAGAAAGCAATAAAAAGGTTTTGTTATAAAAAAAAAAACATTACATTAAGATGCCATTCTCTCCCAGGGCCCGGGTCATTATCAATGTTTGAATGGGCATACATGCAAAAAAAGAACCCCAGAAGGTAGGGTGACTACTGACTGATCACTTAATCAATCAATCAATCAATCAATCAATCAATCAATCAATCCCTTTATATATCCAGACGAACCAACTGAGAACAAATTCTCATTTACAATGACAACCTGGCAAGAGGCTCGCAAACACCACAGAAAACAACACAAAACAATAACGAGTAAAAAAAAAAACCACACACACAATCAGTTATAAAAAATAAAACATAAAACTCAGCAGCAACTTAGCAAGCACAGATGTCAGTCAAAAGCAACCTCAGATATGAATCGTTCTCATTTTAACTTTTGTTGAAACTCATTCCAGTCATTGGCTGCTGCAAACTGAAATGAGTGACGACCAAAAACTGTTGCTACCCTGCTTGGGAACAAGCAGTTTAATAAAATGACCGGATCTTAAGTTGTACACTGAAGAAAAGAGCTCCAGTAAACTCCACAAGTAAGCAGGCGTTTTCTCAATGAAGGTTCAGTAGATTAACACATACCAGTGTACTGTGCCTCAGTGCATCCTATATTGTCAATACAGTCAGTATGTTAAGATCCAGGTTTTAGATTATTGGTACAGTTGAGTCCATGTGTTGATCAACCTGTTCACTTTATTTTCAGCCATCTTCCTCTCTCTGCACAGCATGGCACCGGCTGCTGATAGTCAAGATTGTTTCAGTTCCACAGCTTGACGAGGAAAGAATTCTTCAGGGGAATCTTTTCTTGATTTCTGACAGACATCAACTATTCACTGATGACTGTGTGCTGTTTTAGTATTAGAAATTAAATACAGCCAAGTTAAATACATAGTAAATAGTGTGCCACACTAAAACCTTAATTATCTGATTTTATGAAACCTGCCATGTTGTGTGCAATGGTATTCTGTCCTCTCGTCATAAAGAAAATGAAGAAATCAAGATTCTACCTCTGATATTCACAGTACAGCACTGTACAGTACATTATTATTTATTTCTTAGCAGACACCCTTATCCAGGGCAACTTACAATTGTTACAAGATATCACATTATTTTTGCATACAATTACCCATTTATACAGTTGGGTTTTTACTGGAGCAATTTAAGTAAAGTACCTTGCTCAAGGATACAGCAGCAGTGTCCCCCACCTGGGATTGAACCCACGACCCTCCGGTCAAGAGTCCTAACCACTACCCCACACTGCTGCCCATAGCAAAAGGTTGCAACTGTTTCTGGAGGTTTCTTGGCTGGGACTGGTTACAGTTTTAAACATGGTGGTCTCACCTAGATAAGGCACTACTGTCTCTTGTCAAGTTGCTGATCCTGATAATAACAGAGTTGCTGATCTTGGCTGGGGGCCCACAGGAAGAGCCTTGCTGGCTTTTGCTCTCCCGTCAGCGAGCAAGGAAAACCAACAGAGTTTGGTCGGCCTCAACACTCCACAGATACGGGTCTGCCACCAGACATGCCCAAGATGGGCATCACCTTCAGGGTTCAGTAGCCTGACAACATCCGCTACTTAGGATCGTCGGATGAAAAGAGGTGATTTGCTTGACTGTGAGGAATGAGGTTAGCCCATGATCTTCAGTCTTCCTCAATCAGTACATGGGATGCAGTTGTGTGGCGACATCCAAATTGGGCATTTCAAAATTGGAAGAAATAGAGGGTAAAATAATTGGATACCAAAAAAACTGAAAAAACACTCTTGTGCCCCAATTAATTTGGATAATAGATTACTGCCCTGCCCCCCACCACTTTCCAAACATCCCTGGACATCAATCACACCTACACTACAGCGAAACAAAGGGACTGAAGGAATTATGGTATTAATCTGCCTATCTAAGGGTAATTTACAATGCACTCCTGCATTACCAGTGTTAATTAATTTGAGGTCAATTTACTTCCAGCCTCACACATTCAGGCACTCACAGATATACAGGCCTGCTTGCTGCCTGATTTAGAGCAGATTGGATGACAATTAATTCTCTGATTCTCTCTGTAATGGCCAGGGCTGTGTTTCTATCTTTGTTGCTTTGGGTGTTTTTTTTTGCTGACTCTTTACCAGGATAAATAACATATAATTCCCCTAAGACAGGAATTGATTTTTGGTTGTTCCATAAATGGCAGCAATTCCTTCCTGTAGGGCAATGCAGAGGTCAACGTTTGCTCTGTGAATGGTGCCCAGTAATCCAGTAGAGAAATTGGTAGCTAATTCCTAATCAAATTACATTCTTTAAGCATCACAAACCACTTTCAGAGTTCACATTGCAAGCTTTGAAACAGTACCATACAGTGTATGTACAGCAGAGTGCCACTACATATCATACAATGTGCAAACTAAACCAGCTATTTTCATTTTTTTGTGTACAATACCATAATGAAATATAAATAATGGTACTGTTAAGCATGGTGAAGCATAGTCAAAGTTAGGTAAAGCATATGATACCATACAGTACTGGTTTCAGACTGCCTGCCTGTAAACTGAGAGCTCTCTTCAATACAGTATGCTATCAGAAACTGTTTAAATTTAAAGCACACTTTGCTATTACAGGCATGTGTGATGCCTATATAAAAAACAGAAGTACACGACAGGCGAGATTAATGTGATTATTTCTTCTGCTATAATCCCTTTTCAATTAACTGCTCCTAATAGAAAGATCAAAACAAAGTATTGCAGAAACACGCACAGTGCAGGAGACATCAATGGTAAGTTTGTTCTGTACCACTTGTACCATACTGTATTCCTGTTTTTTGTTTAACAAATCAATTATTCCAGAACTAGTTACACACTACACAGGTGTACTTGACCAGTTTCTTTAGTTTTACATTAGAATTTTACATTGATTTTTTAAAGTTATGGTGGATGAACTATTTGAAATGTAGCAGTGGAATCTCTCAAGGATATAAATTGGATTTGGAGAATGCAGGCGACTGCATTATTAAAAGTGCAGTGCTGGTTTTAATCCATTGAAGCTATCTATATAGGTGACAGTTTATTACATTTTAATCCAATTGGATGAAATGCTCTGGGGGGATATTAACAACACACGCTAAATCACACTTTTCTTTTCTTTTCTCCAACACTATAGATTATTCTTTGGGTGTCTGGTAATTATCACTGCAGAAGAAAATCAATGGCGTGACTGTCTACATTCCTGTTCAGACATTGTAAAACAATACAACCTTAATATAATCAATTTCACTTTCTCTTCTGAGAGCACACCACTTTTCCAAGCAAACTACCTAATCGTCATCCGCCACATACAAGCCAAGGGAAATCTAAATAAGTAAGAGCAAGCAGCATAAAGGTATAGTTCGACTGCTGGTGAATAGCAGTGAAACTACATTTTAACTGCAATTAGGGGCATTTTCCTAGCAATCAATAGTTTTAAAGTGGTACTTTTAGGTACTGTGTTACCTGCAGAGGAGCAGGATGGACAGCTGGCGGAGTGAGAGGGGCTCCAAAGAAGGGGGAGGAGGTGAGGAGCCCACCTCCACCAACAGCCACGACCACCACCCCTGCGATCCGTCCGCGCTGCTGTGGGTGGTCCCTTGCCCCTTGCTCCTGGACAACGTGCTGGTCTGCCTGGACCTCCCTGCACTAGATCTGGAGCCCAGGAATTTGCACCATTGGCCACAGCTCTGCCCCTGGTTCCCTACTCCGCTCTCCCCAGCACCCAGACATCGCTGGGCTGCTGCCAGATGTCGCTGGTGCTCCCCTGGGTGATCGGACATTGCTGTGCCAGTCCCCAGGTGAAGACCTCTGTCCACTGCTGCATCCTCATGTTCCCCATCCGTCACTTCAGTCACCCCAGTGGGGTGCCGTGTCGTAGGTTTGTGTGCAGCCCGGTTTACACTATCTATCTATCTATCTATCTATCTATCTATCTATCTATCTATCTATCTATCTATCTATCTATCGATCCATCATATACATATAATGAGTAAATGATATTTCATAGCACATAACTAATATAATTTACACAATGGTTTGAAAAAGACTAGAAATTAAAGCATATTGCTTAAACGTTCCAGTAAACCTTGAAATTAAACATAGTGAAGACAAGGGCATTTTGAAAAGAAACAGGTTGCCAGTAGATTTGTTCAGTGCCTATTGTCCTTTTCCCACCACAGCAAGGACAAATCCACTGTCAGGTGCCCTGTCCAAAGTGCCATGGGATTGAGTCCATCTCCCAAGCAAGACGCCAGATGCCACAGCCAGGGAATGTCATTTGCATGTATTAATGTGAACCAAAGCCACCCCAAACTAAATAATCAAAGTCAAATCTAGGTGAACTTTTGACAGGGAGCCAAGCTGGGGTGAGCTGCATTAATCAGATTGAAATGAGGAGGTCAGGTTAAGGGTGGACAGATGGGCTTTGCTTGTGGTTTTAGTGAGGGGTCTTGGCAGAAACAACTGCTGTGTTTTTATTTCACTTTAGAAAAGGCCAATAGGAACAGGAATGTGCTAGATTCAATCCAGAAAACACTGATGAAAATGCTACTGTAAATCAAAGCTAATATGGAATGGCCAGCAGGGCCTGCTTAAACAATATGCCTGAATTACCACCCTGTGACGTCTCAATCAATCAAAATCAATCAGATACGCAATCAATCATTGAGCTGTCTAATTGGCTCATGCTGCAAAAATCTGTTCTCCAGAATGGCTCATCACATCACTTCAGACTCTTCAGACTGGATATGGAAGCACTGGCCAACTGAGAGCCCACTTTCATCCCTCTGTCAAATATGTTACCCTACCCACCATCACATGTGGGCATGTCAAGAATTTTCATAACAAATGAATCAGCGTAAAGTGTGAGCAACGTAAAATACTGTCCAAACCCTGCATAAATAGCATAAAGTATATCAATTCACATGAAATGATGTAATTGCAGGACTATACTCTAATAAAGGTATCCCTAGTACAGTGTGTCCTGCAGAATGCAATATGAGCTTTATGCTACCTGTGGAGTCTCCCCTATTGTTCCTGATGGCATGTTTTTGCTGGATGATAATGCAAAAATAATAATAGAATTTGAATCAGTGAAAACAATTTATGATGAATGGAAAACACCGAACCCTGGCAGATGCGGTAATTAGACAGAGACAACAAAGGAAAAGTTGCTGCATTTTTCACCTCTGATGCATGCAGCCGGGGCCCTGGAAGACTTCTCCATAGCAACGGAAGAAGGTGGTTTCTAATTACCTCGTCCCCTAGGCGGCGGCCAGCCAGCTGTTTCAACCCCAGCACTTCTTGTGGTTTTCTGCACTTCACCAGGAATAATTGCACTAGCTCCAACATCGTTAGTTTAGCAAAAGGCATTTCTGTATAATTATGTTAACAGCTCGCGATTGAAAAGAGAAATGAATATTTAAAAAGTGTCTGTACATTCCTGTTACCTGCCTAGTGCGTCAGTGTATTTTCAAAGCTGTTAGATTTATTGGGATCAAGTTTTAAGAAACACTTCAGGTATACAGCCTGGTTTTCAAATGTGGGCAAAATAAGAAAAAGGCTGCAAAACAGTTTTTTGTATGTAATTCAGTAAAGCACGCTGCATGTTTTTTTTTTTTACGGAATGCTCAAAAGGTGGTCTAAATCGGGTTTTAAAAACCACTCAATGACCTAGTTCTTTATTTCCACCTTTTGAAAATCCATGTTTCCTGTGTGTCAGTCCAGAAGCCTGTTCATAGAACTATCCATATTCATTTCCGACTGCTGGACGTACAGTATAGTTGCAAAACGGTTATTTTTATAATACAGTTATGAATGGATATTTTTTTCTTGTAGCTATAAAGCACCATACAGTTTTCTCCTAATACAAGAGAGACGAATGATATCAAAACAATCAAAATTGTGTTTACATAAAATTTAGCAATACATATACAAAAAGTTATTGTAAAATGCACTAAAAAATCAGTATACTGTTTTTTTTTTCTAAAGACTGAACTAATAGAATATTCCAAATGACTCTCTGAGTATTGTGCAAGCTACTGTTATTATATGCATGACCTGTGGTGTAGCTAGGGGGTGGTTTTAGAGGTTTGAATGAACCCCCGAAATTAATTATTCAACTATGTGGGACAAAAAAAAAAAACGTGCAAAAATCTCAATTCATCACCAGCGTCCCTCCCCAAAATGAAATCCTGCCGATCCATCACCAGCATCCCCCGGAACGAAATCCATGCTACGCCACTGTTATTAACCATCAGCAAAAAATCTCCATCAACCCCCGAAACAAAATCCTGGCTACACCACTGTACATGACCATAAAATGCCTTACTTATAACTAGCATTTGTGCAAAATAATTACTGATAGATGAAATGGTAGCCGTATCAGCCCAGAGATGATAGACAAAGGTCTCTTCTCCAAGTGAAAGTAGGAAAGAGATATTAATGTAATGTAAAATATAAGTGTCTGTATATAGTCCTCTACACTGCACTACATGCTTTACTATATATTTTCAAAATGGCCACAGCGTGACTTTGCATTTCCTAGCAACAGTGTGGTGCAGAGAAGAGGTGCCAAGGGAAGAGGGCACAGTGTATTTAAAGATCACAGATGCTGTGCTTTTTATAGTAAAGGAAGGCCTGGGTCTCATAAGATTAAGAACCCTTGCACGCAAAGCACAGTAGTTCAATGTGTGTAATGGAAAATATTGCAGTGTTTTATTGTTCACTAACATGTAAACAAATTAAATAATTGCAGCGCATTGACTGGCCAACTGTGTGACAGCTACTATAGTAACCAAAATAACAACTGCTGGAAGTCTCTGACAACAGGTTAGTATACATGTTTGTATGTATGTTTATTAATTCAAACCAAAATTGGGTAACACTTGTTATTACACTTTTATTGTGCATAGTTACAATGTACCTAATGTGTAATTATTTTTACACAATATACTTACCTATATTGTGCAAAAACTTTAAATACATTGTAACTATGCATAATAATATTGTAATATTGTAATTATGTGTAAGTCTAGAATTAGAGACAAAAATTAAGGTTGTATAAACTATGAAAAGAAAAATACTTTCTACAAAAGAAATTGCAACTTTCACCACAGACTCTATCCCTGGTTCACCCAGAATAAAAAAAAAATATCAAATCGAAATACCAAACAAATCCAAAAGCACTGCATCCCCCAATTATATGTGTTTTTTTTTTTTTATCTCAGTGTGACTGTTCGTGTCTGTAAGATGAATGGGTAGAATGGCTTATACTTTGCTGAATTCACAACATCTTTTAACCGCCAGGGAGTGAAATCACCACAGGACTCAAAAACAATTACTCAGCCCTGGACTCAACAGGGACCCAAGGCAGGAAGATACACTTGGGTGACAGCAGGTGATCTCAGATCCTGTCGATCCCTCACATATCAAACAACATCAGGAATCATGCAGCATAACTGTATTCAGTTACATAAGCATAACTTTAATAACGTTAAGAAAGAGGCACAGATACTGAGTTTGGGTGGAAAGGAAGGAACTTGCATTTATATAGTGCCTTTCACATAAGCAACGTCTGAAAACACCTAAACACAGAGCACCTATCGACAGATTATAAGTGACCTCTCTAGGAGAGAGTGGCATCCACTGATCTCTATAGAAGCGGTGGATCAGAGGCAGGTTTCTATTTAACAGCCATTTCCTACTCTCAGAAGTGACTACTCAAGTCTGTGATATCAATATAACTAACTCTTATTACTGTCATGCATGTAGCGTAACCTTGTTTCCATAGTGTTTCTATAGATATCAGAGATATTATAGCTTGTTTCAACTGATGCAGCACTTCACCAGACATCAGTGACATATTAATTAACACAGTAAGTGGACTTTTCAGAGTGTAAGTTGCAAATTTAAGGAGTTTTGGTTCTATCCCATCTGCACCTGCTTTTTTAGGAACAACAATTTGCGTTAAATGATTATATACTTTGTACTCACTTACCGGTTCAAATTAAAACATACCACATTGTCATGGTCAATAGAAGTTACATCAGATGTTTTTAATTTACCTGTGTATTCACTCAAATTAGTAAAATAATGCTTGAAAGCATTTGCAATTTGCACCTTCATGTTGCAGTGTAATAAGGGAAAGTGGAAAATTGAAGCATTTGCACTGTATTATACACTATAAAAACCTTGAGGCTTTCATTAATATTTCCTTTTTTTCCCCAGACACTGACTGCTGAAAATCCTGTTTAAAAGGTAATTGACCCCACAAGGTTTTTCACCTATGTGTAGCATGAAAGTTAAACATAGGACTCAAAGCACAAATAAAAAATAAAAAAAATCAACAGTAAGAAAAAGGGACCTTTGAGAGCGGTAAGATCTATACTTTCTATTTGGGTTCCTCTGCTTTGTTATAACTTTCCTCTTGTAGTAAACATTGAGTCCCTTAAGAGATTTTGATGGTCTCTCAGGTGCTGCACTGCTATGGTAACGGTACAGTCTTGTCATTCACTTACCCTGCCAGATCTGATTCCTGCAACATTGCTAGCCTGCTCTGAGTCGGCTGTATCAGTCGTGAGATCAGGTGTGCCTTGCAGCTCTTCCCTCCCATCTTAAGAGTACTCAGAGAAGGAGCTTATCTACAATAATCAATACATCTATCCATCCAAATGTTAGCACAGTCCTTGGGATCATAAGATTGTCTATTTTCAGTTGTGTTAATATATGTTTCTATTGATCTGTTGAGTATACATTGGCAGTGGCGGCTTGTCATAAGAGGCTACGGAGGCTAAGCCTAAGTGTAATTTTGTAAAACTAAAAAAGCTTACCTTACATCATGCTTTCCGAGGTCTACTGTATTGCTATTGGCTAATGTAGCCTCAAAATGGGTGGGATTCTGTGTGTCTTCAATGTGCCATGACTCTCTGTCTGTTTTAATGTATTTGTATTGGCTACACGATGCAAGTTTGAGGCTAGCCTCTACCACTCATAATTCGATTTAATCTTGATGTATCTGTTGCCATGTGTGGCTACTCGCTTAAGTTTAAATTTCCATACAGTACATTGTAGATTTTTTAAATTCATACACCATTTTCCTCGCTTCCAATTGAGGTAAAAATAAGAATAACAAATAACAATAAAGGTCATTCAAAGCCTAAATTGGACCTTCTTCAACAGGAGCACCAAAACAAAATTGACTTTTTAATTGCTCATGGAACGAAAAAACGAAATGGTTGACTGCGAGTATTCGCTGTTTGTTTTTTCAAACCGGCTCTTAATCTTCCCAGTGGATTTCTGTGGACAACAGTGATTTAAATATATTTGATGTAAAAATATTTTTTTCTACAAATTACATCACTCAAGATTCATCAATCAAGTAAGTCCACAATGTTTTTGTTATATTCTGTTGCTTGTCTCATGTGTTTTAGCATACACAGCAATATATTGATCTATGCATATTGCATAGAGCGTGTATCGATTAGACTTTATTACTACTGACACCATTGTAGTCCTTTGACTTTATCACAGCTTCTGATTCATCGCAGATCTGTTTCAACTGCTTTAAGACTGTCTTCTTCTCACCACTCTCTTCAACTCGATCCAGCTATGCTTGATTGGAACTGGAGATAGTCTGGGCTGTGGACCAAGAACCTTAATGTTTCCAGACCAGAGTTAAAACATTTGATCAAAACACGTATTGCTGTTACTAAGGGGAACAGCATTGAAATTATAGGGGATGTCAACACATGGGCACCATTGTACATCATATATACTTGAACATACAGTACATACATACATAGCTTGTATGTATGTATGTATGTATGTATGTATGTATGTAGTTTTAGTTATGTATACTGCATCAATACAACAGATGGGATAACTTTTGTCTGTAATTCTAATCACAGTAGAATGTGTAGGCTTATTCTACAGAGGCCCAGGCTACAAACTCATTGGCAGAACTTGCATTCACCCCTGCTTCTCCCACTGATAAGGCCCCACTCCAAGCCAACTTAAAGGGACAGGCTATCCTTTAACAGCATCTCACACTGGTTCTGCTCTCCCCAAAGCATCCCTCTCCCCCAGGATAAATCTTCACTCCCTGCTTACGAACGCTGTTTCTCTTTCAGGATAACTGTCTTCAAATCCTGATTCTGCCCATTCGGAATCCTGCATCCTATATGGCTTCTTTCCAAAGCCGTTCCCTTCCACGTGAAACACAGTACTTTCCTTGAGTTCTTTTTTTCGTTCGGATTCAGCAATTTCAGACAACCATTTGTCAGAGCAGGTGCTAATGCTTTGGCACATTCACACATTTGTCTCCTGAGTGGGTATGACTTTAAGAAGCAATGGCATTTCTCATTGAGGGTGATTGAGGCAGGGGGTCAGTGGGGCCCAGTTTCTGTCAGAGGAAAATTTTGTTTGATTTTGTTTTAGCTCTGCCATATTTGAATGTAACTATTTGCACTGCACAAACGTTTCTCACTCTGCCACAATAAAAACAAACAAACAGTCCTGACGCAAGTCCAGCTGCTGGAAAGAGCTCCCACAGTGCTCCTAGAGAGGGTTCGACCTTTTCTAAAGGTCCTGGACAATGCAGGTTGAGACCAGCCCCAGTCATCATCCACTCTGCTCTTCTCACTGAAATCCCCCTGATTACTGTTTATCCAGCTAGAGCCTATAGCAATGGCAAAACGTTTTGTATATAAACAGAATTTAAATCTTTTATTTAACATGTAATCAAAGAAATTACAACATGATATCACAATAGTCTACCGGAAGCCATAATAGTTCAGTCAGGAAAATGCATGCGATAGAGAACTATATTTATTAAAGCTTACACAACATATACTACCTTATTAATATTTCCATGACATCTTTGGCCTCACCATACTATGAGATATGAATG
Organism: Acipenser oxyrinchus oxyrinchus; assembly: GCA_030684275.1. Taxonomy (NCBI): domain Eukaryota; kingdom Metazoa; phylum Chordata; class Actinopteri; order Acipenseriformes; family Acipenseridae; genus Acipenser; species Acipenser oxyrinchus. The sequence continues at coordinate 236,000 of JAGXEW010000142.1, read as the reverse complement.
TTCTGGTAATGAGGATGCCTAATCTAGCTTAAAAAGTGAGTTCCTGGCCTGAACCACTGCTTTGCTAAATTAGTACAGTATTTAATGTCAGTTTTTGTTATGTACAGTATATGGAAAACTACAAAGCGGTATGTCATTTCAATATGTTAATGTAACACTATTCAGCAGGTTTAATTCGACTTTATGAAACAAAATTTGTTAATTCTATAAGGTGATACAAAACTTTTGGCCACAGCTGTACATCCACATGCATAATGGTGGCGGGTGAGTTATAAATGTGATGGGTTTTACAAGTGAAAAGTAACCTGTTCTTCTGGCTAACTTCTAGTGCTCACCCACATTACTTCTGTGCTCAATTTACTCTGTAGTTATCAACAAATATGTAAATGTATGGTTGGGTGGTCCCTGTGCAGTGCCATGCCATTCATTGCATTATTATGGTAAAACCCCAAAACAGTGAACAGTGTTTAACACATGTTACTAAATGTACAATACCTAAGTGATAGCTACAACACAAAGTATACGAGGAGATTACAGACAATGGGAAATTGAATCTCAATGAAAGTGAATAGCTTCTCATGTTCAAGAGATAGGATATGATATTGAGTGGTATATGTTTATAATTCAAATTGGATGCCGCTAGCCGCAGGTGGGCACTGATGTCATTGCACCAATCCAAACACCCCTTCCCACCTCCAACCCAAGACTTGCAAGGATTCCTTGACAGCATGCTGTACTGATCTCTTACTATTTAACTCTCTGTCTGTTTCCTAGTGATTTCCGATTCTATGGGTGGCAAAGTCCCCATCAATAATACATCACAGCAGAGGCACCTCACAGAGAAGTGATACAATAATACATTTATAGGGCAGCGTTGCAGTGCTTTGCTGTACATGATTTATAAGAAGCTGAAGAAACTACATAGCGATGGATGAATAATAAATGTGACCATCTGTACCATACATGGGATCCGGAGACAGGTTACTTATTTAAAATGATACCAGCTTATAATTTGAATTCTTCTTCTAATTTTTTTTTTTTTTCTGTTTTAGAGGCTTATGTTTTGTTTTAACCTTGATCCAGTGCCATGTCATTTTTTTTTTACAAAATCAAACAATAAATAAATAAATAAATAAATAAAAACATTCAGCAGTATATTTATAAATGATCCATACCTATAAAATATTTAATAGTGCTACATTTAGGAATGCTAAAATAAACATTGAGTCCAAATGCTTGACATTTAATTCATTAAGCTTAGTTTAATATCTGTTAAAAAAAAAATTAAAAATAAATCACTCTTTAAGCATTAAAATACATTAGCCAGGATTACTTTCACTGGGATACTAGAGCAAGACCTGTGACAAAACGACTTCAAGTGGAGAGTTTAGGTTTAGGAATGGCATTACATAATAATCTATCGATTGCTAGTTTTATTAAATGTATGATTTTTTGTGTAATTTGTACTAAAATTGTGTCTTTTTCACATGAATACTTTTTAGCATTCATTGATTATGTCAAACAGCCACGTAAAATATGTTTAAAAAAAATATATATATAAATTGCAAATCATCTTATTTACTTTAGGTAAGGCATGTGTGCATTCAAAAAAATGTCAATACAGTTTCCTGCAAAGAAAAAAGGTGCCTATGACTATAGTACACGAAGCAGACAAACATGGTGTTTAATCCGCACCGCTGATGATGTTTTTGTACAGTTTTATCTTGAGTTAAAGGTTTTGCATTGCATTCTATAGTGTTTACAAACATCCTACTGCAGTTTTTCACTGATGTGCTGAACTACTCGCAGTGAATCCACCATTCCACAGGTATAGGACAATATACTACCGCCTGCCAGTAATTCAGATTGGACAACGCTAACACTGATGTCAAAAGCCAACAGCAAACTGGAATGAGTGAGAAATGCCCAGCTGTGGACTAATAACAGGAATGTCACTAGAAGCAATTCACAACTAGGGCTGAAGACCAAGGGTGAGCTGAAGTCAAGCCCACAGTTTTATTTTCCAATCTTCGGCATTGCAACACAAATTATCTTGAGTCTCAAGGCAGGCAGTCAAAACAAGATCATGTAAGAAGTTTAAACTATAAACTGAAACTGTATCTGGATTCCAAAGTACTGTAATATGCTAAACATTTTGAGACCTATTTATCAAATCGTTTTATTCCAGTGCAATTTTCACCATTCTGGAAAAGCTACGAGTAATGTAACAACATACCAGTAATCTGACATGAAAACCAGTAAGAATACCAGTTCAATTTTCTTACATCTTATTAGTACTCCCAACATTATCACTCACTCCTACTGCTGTGCTGAATAACCCTGGAAGGCCTAACGAATGCCATCATTTACTTAAGCATCATTGTTGATCAAGGACACTCAGCAATGCTGCACTTGTGCCCTGGTGTTGAGTACTTTCAAGAATGTACCCATCCACCATGTCCGAATTGGGTACGGGTGGGTTAAAGAGCATGGCAGAATGTTCAGGCATCTTCCACAGTCACCACAATCCCTGGAGCTAAATCCAGTTGAGCATGTGTGGGGTGAACGATGCAGAGAGGATGACAAGTGGATTATATGTGTGAAATATTAATGATTGAATGGATTAACATCCCTTGAGACAACTCCCAACACCTTGTGGAGTCTATGCCACTTCATGTCAAAGCTGGCAAAAAGGGCCAAACCCAATATTGGGTAGTGCTAATAAAGTGGCCAGGTAGTTTGTGACTTTGTGTGGCAGTACATAGATAGAAGAATGGAATTAAAGCCATCAGGGAAGATTTAACCAACCCTCCTCCTCCCTCTTCAGTAGCTAGGTTCCTGGCATGGGTTCAGGGTCAACTCACACTTTGTAATGCAATGTGTCCGATGTTCTATATGAAGATGTCGAAACAGCCAGCTCATGAATTGGATATCCACTCAATGACTTGCTGCTGTTCCCTTATGTCAGGGTTTAATGCACTTACTCTGGTCCAGGACCAATGTTGGGTCATTCTCTTGTTCATTAATTCAATGTTTTATTTCCTCAGAGTTCAGGTTGGCAATTGTTTTTTTTTTTGTTTTTTTTTAACAAAAGCGGGATCCCCAATGAAACTGATTAAGGGCCAGTAAGGTCAAATTAACACATTGTTCAGGAGAGATTTAGCATAGCCAATGAGTGTGACACATTATTTTATCCAATTCCAAAAGTAAAGGCACATTTGAAATCATTTTTAATTGTGTACAAATAGTATACAACTACTCAGTCATTTCTGCCTGAAACAAAGTTGTTTCTTTCTAGTTTTATATTGTTATATTGTTTTCAGATTTGACTTTGCTTTTGCACCTACAAACCATTATATATTAGCTTTTTTCATTTCCTTTACAGCAGGTGAGAAAGAAGACAAAACATTGTGGATTTATACTTTAATGGATTAATTAATTCCTGAAAGAGATGGTATTACACAGGTTCGATAGTAATTCCTTAGATATAAGATTATAAAACTATCATATTATACCCTTCTTCCGTCTTCTGAATATATAAAGATATAAGTATATAACATTTACTCTTTGAGCATATCAGCAAAGCTCTAGATTTGACAGACTGGGGAAAAGTGATTGTGTTCTTGATGGATCATCTATTGTTTTAGTTAAACCAGAGGGTAAGAGAGTCCAGGGATCATTCAGTAGCAAATATCACAGCTTTGTTATTTTTCACTGCCAATATTGAATGATGCCTGTCAGTGTGGCATGGGGCTATACTATCCATCACCATTGATTATTCTGAACTGAATGTAATCCTGTGTACATTACCAGTTGATTAGAATATAGCACATCAGGTCATTGTTGTGCATGGGAAGGCCTGGTGTGCCAGCGCAGCCTGAAATCAGAGGCAGTGGAAAGCACTGTATCTCCAGCATTGGAAAGTATTTGCATTGGAAATGGATGAAAATCTGAGTATTTAGCTCATGCACTGACCAAGAAAGGATGCCACAGTATGGTTCCCCCCTGGGCTACAGTGAAAACTAGACAAAATTACTCAGCAGGAGTTCACTGGTTAACAAATTTAAAAAATATGTGCTTCAATAAATGTTTTGATTGCTGTGTACTGTATTATTGCTTAATTGAAATGTCACTACCTTTAAAATGTATTAATCAATACACAGCAGCGGCGGTCTTTCAACAGTGCGGGTCTGTTCAATTGGTTTGACAGCGGTGAATCTAAACAGGTTTAGGGCAGCAGTGTGGAGTAGTGGTTAGGGCTCTGGACTCTTAACCGGAGGGTCGTGGGTTCAATCCCAGGTGGGGGACACTGCTGCTGTACCCTTGAGCAAGGTACTTCACCTAGATTGCTCCAGTAAAAACCCAACTGTATAAATGGGTAATTGTATGTAAAAAATAATGTGATACCTTGTAACAATTGTAAGTTGCCCTGGATAAGGGCGTCTGCTAAGAAATAAATAAAATAAACACCAAGCCTCTAAAATGTCGCTATAGTGCATTTCTCTGTGTAAGAAAATGCAAAGCTCTACAGAGCTGCTGTTTTAGGGTTTGATAATTATTAAACTCTTCACTTGCTCTGTGCAATCTATTTAATCTAGGTAGTGTAATGCAAAGCTCTACAGAGGTGCTGTTTTAGGGTTTGAAGCACTGTACTATTTAGATCCACGATTTAGGTCAATTAAATTGGCCTTTAATAATAATTATTAAACTCTTCACTTGCTCTGTGCAATCTATTTAATCTAGGTAGTGTCTTCAAAGTAAATTTGCATTCAATGATTTATTTCTTCTGGTTCTGCAGCAATATCCGAACCAGAGGGTGAGTTTAATTCTTCTCCTTCCTCGGAGAGCTTGCCTGAAGCATGTCTTCTAAACATCAGCATCTTCATGCCAAGATATACCTTTGGTTCAGATAACAGCCTCTTCTGCCAACACTGTGTAAAGGCTGTAGAAAAGTGAATGCACTTAACTTTAGAAGGTGTGCTCTGGGCTACCTCAAAGCCAGCTAAAGGAACACTGAGCAGATACTGTGCCGACCCCAGCTCTTTCTACAGAACCGAATGTATACATATCTGCAAAATGTAATTTTATTTGAAAGGAAAAAAACTGAAATAGACCACACCGCAAATGAAAGGTCTAAACCGAGTTTCTTATGAAAGTTTTATTTGATCAAAGCAGTTATTGAGACAAAGCCAGAGATGTACAGCTGTGTGCTGCTTCTGCAGCAGAGATGCATCTACAGCATTTACATGTTTGTTAAGGTGTAACAGCATTGCATTTATTAACCACCCTTGAATGCATCTCAAAAGCCATTGTTAACGGTTGTCAGAACAAACATATGTTGCTGCTTCTTTGCGTGTGCGTCTTGTTATGAGTCATCCCTCAACCTGCTCTTTAGGGAACTCAGTGAGTGCAATGATCTGAGCAGCCACCAGGCAGTGTCGCCAGCTTCGAGTGTTGAGATGAAACTCAACACGAACCGTGCCAAGCCTGTACAGCTTCCCCAACGAGACAGATTTAGTTCATAACAATATAAGAAATGTAAGTAAGAAGAGTTTGTCCAGGCTTGGTCGCTAATGTTAACCCCAGGGAATGATCTAATATTAGTTCCTATGTACAGTTGATCTAATCCAATATGGTAATTTTCTCCCATGTATCACATAAAGCATGCTTTAGTTAAAAAATTTTTAAAAAGTTTCACAAGACATTTACTACCCAGCCTATGGCAAAGGGGGTTGTGTTATTTATAGAATTTTTAGCAGTCCATGCACAAGAAGACAATTGCAAAATCAATTGGTAAAATATAAGCACTACTGTTGCAATGTGGCATGTAATGTACTCAGCTAGTCCCTTGTGCTTGTCACAGAAGATGATGTCAGCAAATGAATCATCCTTATCCTCACAGTTCCTCAGAATCAGCAGATTCTCATTGAATGCCTTAACACTGAGGTACAGTGCAAGGGGCTGAACACTTTGCTTCAACACTGAGATGAGAATGCTTTGGTTCTAAGACAGTTGTCATAGAGATGGAACACTGGGCCACCAACAAAAGAGTTGAGAAGCCTGCGTAACAGTGTTCAGAGCAGGTCTTGCTGATCTCGGCCCCCAGTTTGAAAACCTCTGGTTCAGTCGTGAGGTGGCTTTGTTTTAATGAGTTCAGGAGGCGGAAAAGTAACAGTAAAGGGAATTCAGCAACGACATAATTTTCTTGTGCAGACAGAGCGTTCTATTGCTCACAGTATTCCAAGACCTATTGTAAACCAATTTAGAAAATGGTGTTGTGACTTTTCTTTCTTTATTATTACAATATTACAGGAGTGTTGTCCCCAAGGTTACAAACACTCTTTACATATCTTTCATTTCTCCTTCTACACCATATTTTTTCCACTGGTAATACAATGCCACCCTGCTTTACTGAAACTGTGGTATAGGTGTTCAATATGTCCTTTGAAAAAGATACACTGCCGAGCAGAGAAAGCATGGGGGTATTTAATGTCTACAGACCAACATGAAGAAGAGGGCTGCTTTAGAGTATGGTACATTCCTCTTGCTTAAAAGGATCATTTGAATTCAGCCACCACTCCATGACCTATTCAAATGCCAAACTGTGGAAGCTGTACTGAATATGCATCCTCACAGTTACTCTTCTGCAAAGAACCTTCCAAGGATTTGAAAGTGATGTGAAAGTAATATACACTCACACGCGTGCAGTGGACTGAGGTGCCAATGTTTTAAAGTAAATGGCCTCCCCTGTTAAGCGAGGGCCCTGGTTCCCATGTAATATGCAAATTGAATCCAGCAGGAGATAAAAGGATATTTATTACTGAATACATTCATATTCATTATGGGAAAAAAAAATCTGCCTTTCTAGAGCACAGTGAAAATGTTAATGCTTTGCCTCCTAGTTATTCTGTATGGAGAGTTTCTCAATGTTTACACTAGGCTTCCTGTAGCTCCCCCTCAGTGACTGAAGAACAGAAAACAATTAAAAACCCTGTAGAAGAAAACTATGCAAAGTTAGTCTTATTAGGCAAGAATCAACAACTAATTAAAAAAAGGCACCCTTTACTTTCTAGTATTCCATTAACTGGGAATTCTTTAGCAGTTTCTGTCCTTCCTTATTTTTAAATATAGAGGCTGCCATTTTAGGTATTACAGAGTTATCACTCCTCTCCCAATAACAATGGATTTGAAATTGAGTACATAATCCAAAAATATTTAAATAAATAATCAGTTTGAAAGAAACCATTACTGCTGGACTTAGCAGGGTGAAGTAAAATGTTGACCTTTAAGCCTTTAAGTTTAAGCCTTTAATTTTTATTTCACGATTATATAACTTGATAATCCATACTTTTTGGAAAACTAGGAAGAAGCTTTTTCGAAGTCTCTGATGGGTTGTGATTGTAACAGCAATCCCTAGGTCCGTGCTCAGATAACACTGCTGTTGAGTTTGAAGTCATTGTAGCTAACAGAATAATTCCATGCATCTTACCCAATTAACATTTCCATTAGCTAAGATCTCCTTTTAAAACAGACATCTGGTGCAACACAAGGTTAAAGAAAGACACCAGTTTGTTTTGCGTTGCCATCAAGGAAATCTCTTGCTGCTTTACTTCCTTGTTCATTTCACCCTGGGGATCAAAGCATGTTACTGGCTGAAAGCATGTCAGTCAATAGGGGAAGCAGCTGAAGTGAAAGACTGTCTAAAAGCATGACTTGCAAACAGAGATTACTTTAACCTAGTGCACTGCAAGATATCCAGCTGGTTTCACAGACCTCAATTAACACTTGTCTTGGACTACTTTACCTCAATTAACATTAAGCATGCCTTTCACAGTGTCTTTCAAGACTATTTATCGAAACCTTGGGGAAAGGTCAACAAGATAACTCCAAGGGTGCCCTTCAATGGGACATCTTCACAATTCAATTAGATTAAAATATCTTATTTCTGTGCTGGCATACAGTGTGGGGTAACCTACATGATTTCCTGTAATTTTTTTATATTATTAGCTGTCTTCACACCTTCTTAGTACTGTTAGAAAAACACACACGTAATTTGCACACAGCTGCTAAGAAACATCTGACCTTGCAATAAACATTATTTATGGGATGTGTTGTTAGTGCATATATAAACCTCATTATCATTAACCAAGAATCCAGCAGGTGCTAATCTTATCTGTTTCCTTTTCAATATGTTCTAGTTCTTAAACATTAATCCACGGCTCTAACAATATTGATTGACAACAACCTATAGATATATCTTCATTCACATACCAAAATGACAAACTATTGTAAATGTTCAAGTAATAATCAACTTTGGAACTAGCCAAATGGTTCATTTGAAGTTGGTTAGCAATGTAGGGCTCAACAGCAGTCTAGAATAGTAATATATTTGTATTTTATTCCTTATTTTTGAAAAAATATTCTTTAAACAAACCAATGATCTTTGGAGATGTGCAACATGGGAAAGTGGGAGGGGCCAAAAGTCTAATAAAAATTTTAAAAAAACATAATTGTTTGATGATCCTGCTGGAGAAAAGAACATGTGCCAGTTATAGTTCAGTTATAGATGAGGCTCGAATTCTGCTTCAGCCATTATATAAGCTACTTATCTTATTTAGTGATCCTTCTGTTTGATACCTGTGAATATTTAATTGATTGCAAGTGTATTGTTCTACAGCTTTCACAATCTTTTAACATGTTTGTTCCTGCAGGGTCGTGTGTGTTTTATTTGTTCTGGAATAAACATAGTCCTTCAAACTGACTATACAAATCAGGTCATTATATATTTTACAGGTTCCTTAATCGCTTCAATAATGGTTCCACACCCACCTCTCCTCCCAGATATAAAGGAGTTTTATGGCATCATCATTTTTACATTTGGTAAAGGGTAACTCAGGACTGACTGTAATTGTATTGTTTGGTAGGCTATAAGTCTACAAAGGGACATTTATTGCAGGCAAAAGCTTATGCCAGCACAACATTATTGCTTGAAAGCATGAGCTCACAACAATGTCCAAAATTAAAGATTGATTAACAGGCAATAATCATGATTCTGAGTATGCTGCTTTAAATGATATGCTGTACAGTATACTGGTACTTGAATGCCATTTATATAAAACAAATAAAAGAAGAAAGAAAAACAGAAGATAAATGGTGGACTAGCTTATAAAAACGCATTAGTTCCACAACAAGAAAGCTCTTCAAAATAACATTGCAAAAACCATGATGACAGTCATAAAAGACAAAGATCTATTACATCTGTGGATTACAGTTTTACCCAGAGACTGTTAAAGCATGTCGTAGAAATTACAACATGTTCCTGGGATTTGATCAGCAGATGCAATTGTGTGAAATTGCTGCCGCATGGAATTAAACCAAATTGTGATGAATCATTCTCAATATGTGTAGTTATTACTGTGCCTGCAAAGATAGGCAGCTTAACACTGGAGTAATGGTGGAGATGACTCCCATTGTCATTGTATTTTGTCATCTTTGGTAACATGTTGCATAAATATAATGTATTATTATTGTGTATTACTGGCCTAGATTTTCCTCTCTCTTTTATTACGTTGTGTTGAAAATGCCTCTTCATTTAAAATCCCAGTTCAAGTCACAAGCAATGTGAGTAAAATGAACATGTAAAACAGATGTAACTACATGATCTTACTAATACACCATAGAACATAAAGCATCTTATTGCAGTTTGTTTAATTCAGATGATCTTAGGTATTCTTATGATGTTTATTTCTAGTTTTGTGATATAAATGAGAGTTTTCCCAAAGTAAAAGCATAGCAAAGTAGGATAATGCATAGTGAAAGCATGGTAAAGCCCACGATGGTATGGTAAAGCATATTAAAAAACATGGCAAACCCTGGTAAACTATGGCAAACGGATAGTATATCCATGGGGAAAATAACTGTGCAAATTGACTGTGTTAAATGATGGTGCTTATACAGCTTTGTAGTAACCGGCTTTGTGAATTTCACAAAATCAAGTTTAACTGTAATATGTTTTATGAACAAAAATAATACCGACCACTTCTATCGAGATTCCTTTTTTTCTTAACTGGTAACACCTCTTTTGTCACAGCTATCAAAACAGGCTTACTGCATTTTCTTTGGATCTGCTGGCTTACAACACTACAGTGCCACCTACTGACTGAAATGTACTGCGTTGCTCTATTGATAATGGGTTGTGTTAGTGTACTACAACAACTTGAGCTATTACCCCAGAGCTAGGTGTTTAGAGCACCAAACTCTACCCCAATGCACAAGCTTATTCACGAGTACCGAAGAAGGCAGGCAAAATGTAATTCCTAACTCATAGAATACTGTATTTCTAATCCTGTCACAAACTGTCACTGTAACAGGATGGCAAAGGGTTAGAGATTCAGAGACAGTAGCTGTGGGTTTAAGCACCGGGCACGCAATGTTTTAAAACAAAAATAAATCATAACACAGAGCAAAATAAAAAGGTTAAACAAAAACAAGTCACAAACACAAAAACATAACAATCCTTATGTCTGGCTGGGCATTAGCCTTCACAGACCAAAAACAAAATGTGCACAGCACCCAACAAGACTCACCTCACTATTTTCCCAACACATCCACCCAAACAAAAGATTTTATCCCCTTATATCCTATGAGATGCTCACATGTATTTGGCAGGGATAGGAATTAACCCCATCCCTGCCAACCACTACCACCAACACACAAACAAAACCCTATTTACAAGCAGGAAATGTCAAATTAAATGTAGTTTTTTGTGTATGAGGAAAAATGTGTTAGATCCTTAATTCCTAAATTCTTAATAGCCGGTCCTCTTTTAGAGCCTCTGTTCTTGCTGGCAGACCTAGCAACATTACTGAATATTAAAATGGAAGAAGGAAAAAAATATCTAAAGCAATGTAAATGTAAGTGACACGTAAATCTCATTTTCTAGAAAATGTTTTCCGCTGTAATGACATGTAAAAAAACTAAAAAAAGAAATAAAAAAAAAGAAAATACATTTGCTGATCCAACTCACTGTTACTCAAACTAAGGTAAGGCTCCATAGCAAGTCATGCTCAAGATTGAATTTGAAGAATCAAATATTCATTCTCAAGAACTTACTAAGAAGCTGGGAAGAAGCAAAAAGCAACATTGGAGTTCTCTGAAGGAGAAATGGGAGAGGATAATGGAGGAAACACTGTATATACTTGAGTTCCTCATGATAATGGGTCCCGAGGGGCTCACCTAGTAAAGGCACTACCACTTGGAGAGCTGGGTGAGTCAAGCAATTGGGAGGATACTGGTTCAAATCAGGGTCATGAGAGTTTGCAGAGATCTTGCATTGATTTTAGAGCTCCAGCGGCTAGGTAGGAAAATCTGATGGGGTGAATTTACTGAAGCATGCCACAGGGACCCCTACTGGTCAGGGTAAACATCTCAGATTCACTGGGGAAAAGAAACAAAATGACTAGACAGTGAGAGGTCATTTTGTGATTACAGAGTACCAGTTTCAAATTTGGAAGAAGCAGGGGCAAAAACATAATTGGGTACTTGATATAAGCGTATAGCTTCTTTTCAAATAAAATGACATTCTTTTCCATTCTTGCTGACAGCTCGAAGTTTCAAAATATTTGGTTTTAATGCATGGTAAGAAATGTGTAAGAAAAGATAAGTGACAGAGCTAATGAGAAAGCTTCAGATCAGTGAGTGATAATCATAAGAATGGAGTTTGTTAGACAGCAAAGATATGCATTGAAACAAACCCCAGTAAACTTCATTCTCAGAAAAGTAATTTCGATTTCAACAGTCATGTAAACACGGTTTTCAGAAAACGTATTTCAACACTGTTATTAGATTGATTGTTCCAAGTAGTAATCTGATTTAGTTTTCCAAAAACCTAAAAAGAGCCACTAGATGATTTATATTTATATTATTAACTAATAATAGAGAAATAAACACATACTGTCAGACTTACTGGAGTAGCTGTCTTTGCAGTTTAACTACCAAACTGGAAAAGATAAAGTTATCACTATTAGAGATGTGAAAGCAGTTGTTGTTGATTATAACCAGTAGAGCTGTTGGAAACTTCCGGAAATCTGACCGTGGGTGGAAGTCAGCTCAGAAGGTCAATATCTGAAGTCAGAGCTTGATGCCTCAACTATCGGTACAATTTGGTTCAGTCAATCAATTGGCATGTTAATGTGATCCAGTGGTCTGTTGCTTGACTTAATTCAGCCTAATAGGTTTCCTACAACCTTGTATAATTTGTCTTAATTCGGCATGTTGTCATGTAGTTTAATTGCTAGTAAATATTTATCTGTTTGATTCAATACGAGGTAGAACGTTTTGTCAAATCTACAGAAGAGAACAAAGATCAAAACAACCTTCAATATGTTGAGAGTGCTAAAAAGAGGTAAGAATGGATTTGAAAGCCTTTTGTTAGTACTCCTTCAATAATAATTCCATCGTTTAACTTCTCTCTGCAGTTCAGTCCAGCACACTGAATTAAGGAGTGGTTGTCAGCCTATATTGTTTGTGTGCTTGGTACAGTTTATTTGCAATACGCAGACTATTATAGTGCAGACTATTTGAATGTATCCATCTTTTTGTTCCGGATTCTTCCACACAGGTGATTAACATTTGCCATTGCATAAACTGATCCATATTTAATGCTTATCTAAGTCATCCATCTTTAATATGCTCTCATTCTCAGCTGTACGGTAGTTGTGTTTGTTTTATGAAATATTCCGTTTAAACAACGCATGCTGCCATTTTAAGTGAGGGGAGTAATGGTGGCAATTAAGGAATTTGGAAATAATATAAAAGCTTTCATGTAGAGGATGAAGGTAAAGGTAATTTTAATTGAAAGACTGTCTCAATGACATGCTCATACTGTGTTACTGCAGTGCAGGGTGATAATTAACAGCTGTGAACACAAGGTTTAATTTGAACTTGTGGCTGTGAAATAGAAGTGTTTTTCTACCATACCTGGCTTTTCAATTAACAGACACAAACAGATTCAAATTAAATGATCATTAACTAGAATACATATTGCTACAAATGCCAATTAACATTTTTTTGTACCACTCCCTTATATTTTTATGATGTTAGCAATAATCATGCATAACTTCAAAATGCTCAATTAGTAATACTGTGAAACTATATCAAGTAATAAAACATGTGGGCTTGTGTCTTCTTCAGTGCTTCTCTAGTCTATACTTTACCTTCTATACTTCAACAGAGTTCAAAGGTCACATTATCACATGATATTTTAAGTCTAGGAAGCAAAACATAAACAACATGGAAACCTACAAACCAGATTGCAGCCTGTTGGAGCACCGTAACAGGCCCCCAAAATAGTTTTCTTTAATTATCTCAGAAATACAATCCAATGCATTGTCTTTGCTTCTGGACTCAGCTAGGCCATTTCAGAGAACATTACCTCGGGCACACAGTAGTGCCATTCCTCCCCAGCTGTGCAGTCAATCAAACCCCATCTCTCCAGAACCCTGGCACCTTCTCCTTCTCACAGTTATTAACACAGGGCTCTGTGCAGGGCACATGCAGGCATGGTGTTCTTCTGCTCATTAGTGTACAGCAGGCTATGTTAAAGAGCCCAGGATGGGAGGCTTGTAATATCAAGCAGAGAGCAGGCTTTCCGTCTGCTGTTTTATCCATGATTCTGAAACCTGACTAAAGGCCAGGATTATCTTTCTATTAAAACCGTACAGCTACAGTTTCCCGGATGTCTTTAACATTGGAAACTAATAAAAACACTGCAGCCCTGTGTTGCTATCTGAAGTAGAAATGAGTGCCTTAACATTAGGGCTTGTTTTCCACACAATATCAACCTTTTTGTGATTTTGTGATGTTTGAATCGAATGAAAATGACCACAGTTGTTTTCAATCCTTTGTATTTAATCCAAAATATTATTATAAAAAATAAACATACACTATGGCACTACATTAAAACAGTGGGTGGTGAGGTACACATGTAAATGCACTGCAAACACTGGAGTCTGATTTCTGCTTCCCTCACTCTGCACAGCAATATACTGTACACTGACCCACATGATTATCTGAGGAAAAAGCACTCAGAAACCTCCACAGCATGGTGCTGCAGAAAGTATATACTTTGTTTAAGAGAAATTTTATATATATATATAGTACTGCACTGTATACAAACAATGGTTCAGATTTGCAAAGCCTTTGCTTCAATGCGAGATACGATTTATCAGATGTCTCTATATCAAAAACATCATTACCATATAGGGTGAAGCCAAACCTGCAAAAAGGCTTGTATGTTCTTTCAGGAGCATTATGAAAAAAGCATCCGCCAATTCATACAAGCTACTGCTTCGGACCACTGTAATGAACCCCAGAGCTTTCGTACTTTCTACCACACAGGACAACATCAATCCATATGATTAAAATCTTCCATGAGTAACATGGGTTATACTTCAAAACAAGTATAGGGATTGGATGGATACAAATTGGGCTGTCCCTCATGTGACTCATTACATACATAGGGCTCCATGTATTATTGCTTTTTCTTTCGTAGCTTGACTTTTTGTGGGTTTTTGTGGCTTCATAGACCTGCTTGCGATGTATTAAAGTCTTTTTCACTCCCGTAACTCAATTTCGTCTTTGTGGAAATGTGTTTTCCTTTTCTTTTTGCCATAGTTGCATCAAGGTTGGAGTCTGCAGAAGCCATGGCTCCATCCTATTATATTTGCTGCTACTTCTTTCTGTTCACTATACCACTCATTTATCTTTACCAGAAGGAAGTTCTAATTCTTGACTTTCGGCATTGCAAATCTATTTATAATGAGATGCAAATTATGATCTCTCCTGTATAATGAGCAGTAATTTATGCTGTTTGGAAACTTGCGGTGATATTACGGTAGTTGTTCACACAAAAAGAGCTGTTTCATACATCGCACACAAAAATTCTACAAAGAACGGAGGCTACGAATTCACAGTATTTTACGAACATGCAAGTAATATTAGTACATAGAGCCCCTAGAGTCCCGCTTATCCATTGTCATCAAACTTATTATTCGCATTATTTAGTGTAACGTATTGGGAATAGTAGATTCAGGGGATTTCTGGGGGTGCCTGTCTGTCCATCCATCTGTATGTCACACTTACATGTTTTCATAAACTTGGAGAATGGCTTATACAATTGTTATGAGACATAAGCCATTGAGACAGTGTGATTCTGGAGATATGGGGGTGTGGGGGTGTCTGTATATCTGTACATCTGTCCATCTGATATCACACATATCTTTGCATATATCTGGAGAATGCCTTATCCAATAGGAGCTTGGCATTAACAATATTTAGCATATTGAGAATAGCAGATTCGGAGGATGCAGGAGTTTGTCTGTCTTCTGATTATCTGTATGTTTCACTTTGTGCCTTATGCTGTGGGATGCTCTAGCCAAAGTGTTTTTCAAGTTGACTTAGTTTCTTATAGTTTCACTGATTTATAGTAAACAGATAAATAAAAACTGGATAGAGGCAGTCTGAATTTCAAAAAAGCTCTCAGAGCCATCTGATTTAAAATAAAGACATGACAGATGGGATTAGACAAATAGAATGACAGCTTGACTGACAAATAGATTGATTGTGTTTGATTACAGCCATCTCTGAGCATTTAAACTGATTGATGTGCGGGTAGACAGTGGGAGACGGAGAAGACGGAAAGATGGATAGACAGGTACATACAAAAATCGGAATTAGATTTGTGGCACTGCCACAGTTAGAATTGCTATTGGTTTGGCACTGCCATCATTTTGATTACACTGAAGCATCAATAGCTGTTAAATTAACTGTATATTTGGGGTTCAATATGAGACTGGAGTCTAGACTTCAACTCCTGTTTACAGGTAACCCCCATTTACAGGTAGGGGAACGGAACACTTTGATGAGAATTCACCTGTCTAGAGGAAAATTGTATTGGGATTTAGTCAGGAGGCTAAAGTTAACATCTGCTCTACTTTGAAACAGTAACAAAGGATCATCAGTGTCCACTGAGAAGACAAGACCTCAGTTTAAGGGCACCTCCTACTGAACAGGGATCTCTAAAACTGTTGGGTGAACTCTTCTAAAAAGGAGGAGTGGCCCAGGCCAAACTCGCTCTCAAGGTGATTTCATTGCTGCTGATGGAAATACTGGTACAGTAAATACTGTATATAAAAGATAACTGGATGGTCTTTTATAAATAAAATTAAAAGAGTATGGGAGAAACTCTATATAAATATCGGGCACCGTTCATGTTAGAAAAGGGTTTTAGACCCCCTTTATAAACAGTCAAGAAAAGTTTAATGGATGCCACAGGCTTTCAAGAATAATACATAAAGATGATGGTAAGCCGATAGAGGAGCATAATACCTTATGAAATGTGCTGCAATCACAATGCAATAGATCTGTAGCAATAGAAGTAAGAGCTGTAAAGGGGATGGGCATCTCATAGAAGGTATCCTGTTTATAGTGTGCAGGGTCTGTAGAGGATGATACATGCTCATTATCTCGGTTACTGATCTACAGTGGTACAGTATACAGCTGTATTGTTTGGACTGAACATCTGTGACTGTTTTTTCAAGGTGCCCTCTCTCATTCACATGCAATACAAAAAATACTTGGATTTAGTGGCTGGTAAGATCAGGTGACCTTTGATGTGATTATTTATGGTATGCTACTACCATTGACATGATTATATGAAAATGGAAACATGTGCTCTCTCTCTCTCACTGAACCCATTTTCCCTTGCTGTAAGAATGAATGTCTTGGATAATGGTTGTTATAAATATCCATGTTTCAAAAACCATAATGTCTGCCAACACTAAAACACTTGTGAATAGAACATTAGTACAC
The DNA here is from genome assembly GCA_030684275.1 of Acipenser oxyrinchus oxyrinchus. Taxonomy (NCBI): domain Eukaryota; kingdom Metazoa; phylum Chordata; class Actinopteri; order Acipenseriformes; family Acipenseridae; genus Acipenser; species Acipenser oxyrinchus. The sequence goes on along the minus strand of JAGXEW010000142.1, from coordinate 219,131 downwards.
TACAGTGGGTCTATCATGGTTATAATTATTTTTTATAATTATTATAACTGAATAAACATCCAGGGAGAAATGGGAAAATAAAAAAAATAAAAAGTTTGTCTTTCTATTATTTTCATGTTTGCATATATTAAAACACATCAGCTGCTAGTGATTTATAGATGTACGGTTTAAATTCTCACTAAGTAGAATTCTGGGCTGTAGTAAGACAAAGGCAAATAAAACATGTCATTATCGGGATTGCAGAAATATTTGAGGCGTGTTGCTTGCAGTGCCTCTTGCTTGCAGTGGTCAGCGACGGTTGCATACGTTCAATGGAATGGGAAGCAGCTGGAGCTCATTGTTAAAAGCAAGCCGCTGCACACACTGCGGTGCACAAACTGCTTTGCATGGAGTTTTATTTTACATTTGTCATTGATATTGTCTGGTTTCTGCCAAAATAGATTGTAATGGTATTAAATAAGAACTTGCTACTTTCTAGACAGGGAACTGACTCACTAATCGTCAACAAAATGACTTCACCACCCTCTGCATAGATAAAATATATAGCAGGTAGCTTAGGAAACCTATATTTTTAAACACAATTGCAAGTGTTTTAATATTTGATCTAAATCTCCTGGGTCACAGCAATGCTAGATTTTTCACGCCTCCTAGCTGGGAATGAGGAGACAGTGAAGATATCCGCATGACCCACAGCAGCTATATCTGCTGAGACAGACTTCTAATCATTATGACTCTGATAGATGGCTGGCCTGCATTAGAGTGATTTGCCAAGCTGCCAATTGCTTTCCAGACTTCTTGATGAGCCATCTCTCGTCCCCGAGAAATCAGACCTGATGTTTTCAATCAACAGAAACTGAGGAGCAAACAGACTGTGAGATTTCACCGCTTCTGCAATGGGAATTATTGAGTAACGTCAGTAGTGCTAAGAACAAAATTTGAAAACCTGTTAGGGATCGACCAATCATACTGGAGTATCAGCTGAGCACAGATGCTGTTAGATATTGCCCTGCAAAGCTCTTAGTTCCCAGATAGTGCAATACAGCGTCAATAGCAGTGAGACCATGATCCTTGAATGGAATGAAGGGCTAATGGGTGATTGAGAATATAGTATGGCCCATCCCATGCAGGGATCCAGCAGCTTCTCAAAGTGAAAAGTATGTTATCATCTAAATAAGGTGTAAGCACATTGTATTAAAGTGGATTTTTATGTTTCTCAGCTACTCCCACATCGTTACAGAAGAGTGTTTCAAATGAAAATCACTTACCATTTGTCACAGTTCTTTCTATACAGCTTAATCCAACAAACAGAATCTTGGATTAGGTTATCACAGAATGTCACTTGATTTTATGCATTAAACTTCAAATTACGGTGTTGCAGCTGTAGGTTTGAGGAACGTTTGTAATTGTTTGACAAAAAACTTTTTTTCTGTTTTCAGTAGAAAGCTAGCAAACGTCTTGCACAGAATGTCACTATTTGACAGTGGCGTGTGGCAACACTGACCAAGGAAAACTATATTCTACATTCTGTCATTTGCTTGTACAAATATGCCAACGGAAAGTACAACAGCTTCAAAAGGTCCAGCCAGAAAACTGTTTTCATTATTTGTAATAAATGTGATTAAGTATTCAGGTAAAGTCAGTTTATTATGATTATATAGAGAAGCCAGTTATGGAACTGCTACTTCTAATGCATTGTGATGAAAAGTCTATATCAACACTGTAACAAAGAGGTTGCTACTTAATGTACTTTTTCCAAGTCTTTATTATGTGCTGTATAATTATAAAACATACATATTACTGATTGGTAAAATAGCTTCAGGGAGGAAGAGAATTTCTCTTATGCACCCTCCTGCAATAATGCTGGACCTCTGATTGAACGGAGTGTCTATTATGGGAACAGGAAACACATTCTCTGTCTCTTGGAGAAGGCTCCCTAAGTTCATTGCAATTGTTCTGCTGGTTCTGATTTCTTGCCAGAAAACAGACTTTTATTGGTCCCTATCCTGATAATAATTGATAAACAAATTACTGTGACCTATATAAAAGCATTACAATTGGATGGAGATGGGACAAACATCTGCACAGTAGTTTATCTTTGCTGCAAATGCTTTCATATTCATTATACAGCAGATAAATATAATTATAGACCACTGTGATTCCCATTATAATAAAAAAACTGTGGTTACTCACAATATAAGTATTGTAGAACAATAAACATGCACGGGCTTGTTTATCTCCTATGGCTTGTTTGAATAAAGAAGTGGGTTTGGTTGGTGTGACTTGTTTTGTGAAGGAGTTCAGGGTTGTGCAGGCTGAGTCATATAGTCAGGGGAGCACAGGTTTGCATCCTGGCTGTGCAAAGTTGTTGTTCTTTGCTGGGGACCATTGCATTAGGTCTGGTGCTCCTGGGTGTTAGGGAGGCAAAAAGGCTCTGTTTCTTCTCAACGCACTGCAGTACACCTTTGTCCTTCAGGGGCTAGTACTTCACTGACATCTGTTCTTAAGCTTCTGGCTGGGAAGAAGCTATTGGTTTGGTCGTGGGTTCAAAGGACACCCACTAACCACTGGTTCTCCTGAGCTGTTGTGGGGGTTTGAGAGCTGAAATCTAATTGGACATTTTAAAGAATCAGGGGTAATGTATTTCTACAGGAGAATTTCATTATATTCTAATTGCACTCTTTGTATGCCCTGATGTAATGTGCGGAGTGTTGGACAAAACATTGCACACAGATGAATTTGTTATGAAAACAGTTTTTCTGAAATGTATTCTGTAAGGAAAAAGTTTTAAAAAACATGAAATGGCATTTTGGGCTTATTTTCTTGTTATGCTTCCCCAAAGACCATCACTGGATGGTGGTTTTGTGTAGCCCTACCGGGTTGAGACCACCACTAAAACATCATAGAGTTCATAGAAGTGCAAAGTTATTGCACTAATCACCTTGTACTTTTTAAATATAGTTTTCTTTCCGTTTTTGAAGTAGATTTTTACTTTTAAGTGCTTGACTGGAAGTTACTGTATGAAATGTGATGTAGTTGTTTCAGAACAGATTCTTTGAAAAGTGCACCAGATATAGCCCTGAGACAATTTTCTCAGCATGCCAAATTAGGCATCATGTGAACGATGTGATCATTAATTGTGTGCTCAAGCATGAGGGTGCATTAGGTGGAAAGTGGGTACATTTTTCAAAGCTAAGTGCTGAGGTTTGATTAGATGTTGAAAGTAAATCCTGTAATGACTGCAAAACACCAGCACCTAGAGCTCTATTACTGACAACTAACATGAACCAGCATGTGTCTCCTCTTCATCATCTGGGATTGCTTCTATTTTTAGTTTAAATAGACACATTTTAAAATGATTCAGCTTAGTGTGTATAATACCCTTTCGGTATTCAAACTTTAAACCAGGTTTGATGATCTTAACCTATACTCTGTTGCGAAACTGACCTTATTTCTGATGGCTTTAACTTTGGCTGGCTTAAATCAGAATCAGTCATGTCCAAACGACAATAATTCTCAGAGCAAAGGGAATACAAGGGAAAGAGTTAAATAGAAGTAAAAAAGGCTATGCTATTTCTCTTGCAGTTCACTCTAGTACAGTCTGGTCATCAAATAATGTCTGTACACTTAGTATTAAAAACAAAAAGGCCTATATTCGTACCTATATTCACTACAGCTTCTGAGTCTCTAATTCCTGCCAACTAACATCTGGGCCTACAGTACTATCCTATCACACTGTTGTATCTGTTTGACCATGCCATCCTTCATTTCGGAGAGATATAGCAAAGAATACAGACACCACAAGCACAGAATACAGTAGCGAGAAATCCGACCTGGAGGAGAAAGGGGGTGTGTCCTAATGGTGGCACTACATTTTAAATTAATAAGGTGACTCTTCAACTCTTACGTGTTTTGTTTGTTGTTACTTTACAAATAGGCAATACATAAAAGTCTCAGTAAGGGAACTGAGGGGACCACACCATTGCGATCAAACCATTCTTCTTAAATGTAACTCTTTAGGATCGCTGTAGGATTGGGGCGCAGTGAGGTGCTGCCAAGCGCAAAGTAATGTTTGCTCAATGAATATCAACACATTCCTTCTTTGTTGCTGCATAACCAAACCAGTGCTAGAATTCCAAGTTCCCAGGTCCAAAGTAGGAAAGAAAGCACTGGTTTAGCAACTCTAAAAAAGAACATTTCCAATATATGCATATCGCCTCCTCACTTTCCTTGAAAATTGCAAACAAACTGTTTCCCCTATAAACTACTTTACTGATATCTGACAGAACCTTGTGTTTTAAGACCCCAAACATGTACTGTACTGTTACAAGCATCATTCATTGCTGCTCATTAACTATTACTCAAAAGAACACATTCAAACGCTTGTAACTCCCTCCCTGGCTGGCTGATACATACGATCCTGAATTGAATTGGACTGAAAGTAGCGTATTGTTTTGAACTAGTTGCAAGCGTTTGAAGGCTGGCAATGGGGTGATAGTCAGCTCCCAATATCGGCTTAGTGACGTGGGGTGAAATCATAGCGCTGGTGCAATTAAGTCTGTAATAAAATGTAATAAATGACTGCCTGGTCTCTTTGTCTTTCCTTCTCTTCCTTTCCTGTTTGCAAGAGGAAGAGATTGTCAGAGGCAGCCTAGATGTCGGGGTGGATGTTGAAGTGCCAGGATTAATTTCCGGTCTTACTGATCTCAGTCTTTGAGGTGCATGGGTTGCTGCCACCGCAGCCTGTGCTGGAGGGAAAACTGGGGAAGGCCTGGGTAAACTTATCTGCTCCGATCAATTAGGTCAACAAGTCGCAGTTTGATTAGAATTCTTCTTTTATCAACTCTCCTAAGCTGTAGCAAGCCGCGGCATTCTGATAGCATCAACGAATCATTGATTATTTGCAGGGCCTGATGACAGCTGATCTAACGCCTGTGGTTATAAAATTGGCAGGTGGCACTAAGCTTTCATTTAATTAATTGTTGGTGGATTTCTCTCACATCTTCCCAGCCTGTGAAATAACAGCACATGTTTCACAGCGGATTGAATTGATTAAAGGGAACGAGTTTAGGAAATGTTATCCTGAATTATCCTGTAAGTATTTGGTCCTAGCTAACAGGCGTCAAAATCCTCTATTCATCAATTGTGTGAGTTCCATTTTCACATGCATTTGCACATGATTTATGTAAGTAATAACCCATGACAAGGCCTCTTCAGTGCATTTTTGTCTGTAAATATGTGTAAAATGCCAGAGAGGCTCCTATATAGTGATTTAAAGAACAATGACATTAAGGTCATTTAGATCAATTGTATAGACCCCTGTGTGCCATTTCTGTAGTGAATTTATATACCTATGTTAAAGGATTCGATAAAGAAATATATAAATACGAGACAGGAACCATTGATTTTTTTTTTTTTAAAAGGCATAACTGGAGACAAATTTATATTTTCTAATGTTGTACCCGGCAAGTTCACACCATGGGTACTTAATTCTTGTGAACAACTGAAAATCCTCAGCTTGATTAGACCATGTAATGAGATCATTAATGGGATCATTCTGAGTCATTATTTTGGCTTTTCTCTCTCCCTCTGTCCCTCCCATCCCAAAACATAACAGCTCCCTAGAGACTAGTGTTAAAGGTCAGGTCATCAATATAGCTTCGATCTCCCCTTCATCGGATAGTGTCTGCGTCTACAGACTTTAATAGGCACCTTATTATTATAAGCAGTCAACATTCACCTCTGTTTAAGGTACAGGAGGTTACAGTCATATTTTTTACTGTGGTTGCATATCTCTGTAAGATAATAAGTGTCACGTGTAAATAATAAACATAAATGACGACTTTGCCGTATAACCAAACCAACCAGCAAAATCAACAGATTGAAACAGATTTCAAATCATTTAGATTGATGAGGAGGAAGGGAAAATGTATTTAAATTCAAGAAAATGCTGCAACAATGATGCAGTATATACATTTCATATGAATGTGAGAAACCAGACAAACTGGAAAAATTCAACAAATCTTTTTATTAACTAATAAAATACACCACTGTACATATAGGGATGTAATTCCATTGTGGGTTTTTGGTGACATTAGTGGGCTGGGTGTACATTATTACTCGTTTATAGTTATCACAGTGCTCTGTTTTTATAAGGTAACCCATGCAGAACTAATATGATACCTAATAGAAACTACCACCAAACTCATTGTAATAACTGGGACAGTAGTCAGTCCACCCTCACAACCTCACAAATTATAGATAATCCATTCAGGTATTAAAAGAGGATAAATGGTTTGAGAATTTGTTCTAAATTAGGACCGCTTTGGGACTCTAAGGCCAGTTTCAGATGGATGCTCTAGAGATGTGCCAAACTCAATTCAAGCACAAACGTCCCAATTAAGTACATGAGTAGAGCGCCGTCTGAAACAATTAAGTTCGCCTCAACGCTCTTTTCACGCCAGCACGTCTTTCTCTGCCGCTCCGAGCGGCTCTGGTGCACCTTGGTTTCATAAGGAGCTCCAGCGGCAAACTGAACTAAGCTGCACTTAATGCTAATGTACACAAATGATACACAAATGATATGCTAAACAGTACCGTGTATCCCACAATGCTAATCAATCATGGCAGAGCCCACGGAGGAGCAGCGAGCCAGGGGCCGTATTCTTGAAAGACAAAACTTAAGAAAGTTTGTAAGAAAATAGTTAAGCTCTTCCTAACATTGTTCTTAAGTTCAATTCTTCAAATTTTCTTACGATCGTCCTAAATTTCTTCTTAAGAACTTCTTAAACATTGTCTTAAAAAAAATAATCCTGAGTAATATAGGCCTAAGACAAACAGAATTTAAAATACATGTATTGTGATTTAGCTAAACACACGTTACATTTTAATTAATGTATGCATGCATTTATTTATTTATTTATTTATACCCATATACATATCACAGCATATTACTAAAATAAATAAATAAATAAATAAATAAATAAATAAACCACGCAAATCAATCCTTGTTTGCATAAATATTAACGTGAAAGCAGACTTCTGTTAGTTTCATCTGAGCAATTGATTTTGATCCTCTTATACATTCGGGCAAATCTAAACAGAAATAAAACAACAATACAATGACTATTTCAATAATTGTCTTTGACAGGCTTTTTAACTACATGGGGATGCTGTGATTCGTGTTCTTGTAACTCAACTTAATAGAAATGCAGCTGTAAGAAAATGTATCATAGCCCAACTCCCAGCAGCAGCACGGAGCTCTGTTTTTAACTGACTGAAAATCGTGCTTCTACCTGGGGAATCAGCTTGCTGATCTGTCGTTAGCACTACTGACTTCTGAAAGCGAAGACAGCCCGGTGACTAGATGGTCTTCTTAAGGGTAAAACAGTTCCTAAAGACTGAAAACCTTTTAAATTCAGATTTATTATTATTATTATTATTATTATTATTATTATTATTATTATTATTTACAATAAAGGAGACATGTCAAAACTTCTTAAAACTTGTATGTGTTTGACACGAGCGAACTGCTCTGTGCAGGCAAGCTGTTCTCAGATAACGGAGTTTTTCTTTATAACAACCAAATGTCATCATTTGTCTACGATGCAACTTTATTTAAGACACCTTTGGAATAAGTGCGATACGCTTTCGGTTCGCCAGTATGAAACCAATTGGTTCATGGAATTTAATGAAGTGCGGCTTTAACGCATACTTAATTTCAATTGAGTTCAGCACACCTCTGGAGCATCCGTCTGAAACTGGCCTAATATTGTTTTAGGGGATTCAGGGTCAATCTTCCTGAGATCCCAATTTAGTTGTTTCCGCTTAATTTATGACCTGATTTTAATTGGAATGTAATTACAAGCTGCTTATGGAATGCATATACTAAAATGTTTATTCAGGGTGGATTTAAAACCATGCTTATCTCCCAGACCTGCTCAGCTATACATGTTTATGTTGAAAGGCAATGGGGCGCCATCTCTAGATCTGTTGTGGCCGGTTTCACAGCCCCTGATTAGCACTAGTGTTGGACTACCGAATGTTATCTCAGGTAAGGTCTATGATTAGTGTTAATCTGGGGCTTAGTGTCTTATTCAGTAAACGCTGTCCAAGTTGTATCTCTAGATCGTTGATATAAAGACCAATCAAAATGTGCCGCTCTGTACATAGCAGAAGGCCAGGGGTCATTGTAAAAGGCCTATATTTATGTGGGAACAGCTCACCTCCTCTGCAAATGAGAAATAAACAGTACTTAGAGAACTCATGCTTATTTAATTCAGAGTTCTGGGCAGCAGTATCCGTATGCACCTGAAAAAAAAATCAATGAAGCACGTTTTTCGCCTTTAAACTCCCCAGGACGTAAAAGGCTGAGCATGAGAAGTAATATTGCTTTTGAGGAAGGTGTATTGGGTCATATTTTCAAAGTGTTTCCTCCATTCTTTAATTACCTGCTATTTTTAACAGAGAAAAAGTAATCTTAATGATACAAAATGAGAAACAGACCCCTGGAGAGTGCTGAAGAGAATTTGGATTATATTACTTAGCTGTTTGGCTCTAGTTTTGTAAAATGACCAGGTGTTTTACCTCTGGCAAATAATAAGAATTGATTAAAGACTGGAGTAAACGCTTTGAAAATATGGCCCATTGTGTTCTATTGACAAATCTGTAGGTTGTCATCATCTTCACCCATGGTATCACATCTAGATCCACAAGAAAAAAACAAAGCCTTGCCATATCTCTCATGGAAAACATTCTTCTCTAGTGAAGAACAAAAAGCTCCTCTTTATAGTACTACTGTGTATCTCATGATTGAGTGCTTGGATGTGTTATTGTGGATCTATGGTTGTTGTAGTTTTCTCCACTTTAATTGAAAACCTTCAGAAAATGCAGGACATGTACCTTGCACTAGGTTTTTCATTAGTTATATAATGAATTAATTAGTGCGACCTAGAATCCTATCAAAGCCTTAACTGACTAATTAAATTTTTACATTCCCATCTGTAGGCTCTTTACCTGCTCACAGCTCCTCTCCCCTGAGCCCCATGTCTTGACTGTAAATGAAAACAAGTTGTAAATTGGTTCTACAGTACCTTGTTAAATTAAGGAATTAATGATACCTGAAAACTCTTAGTATATATATTAGGGCTGTTGTCCTATTTCCTATTTTCCTTCTTTATAGTTTTATATTTATTTACACAGAATTATACAGAACAATTCCAGCATTTGCTGTTAAATTGTTTGTACCAACTGCTAAATCACAATGGAGTCAGTTTATTACTCACCTTAATGCATTTCAAATTATACTATACATTTTCTTATCAGTTTCCTTTAATATATATATATATATATATATATATATATATATATATATATATATATATATATATATATATAGCTCTGGAAAAAATTAAAGAGACCACTGCAAAATATCAGTTGCTCTGGTTTTACTATTTATAGGTATGTGTTTGGGTAAAATGAACATTTTGTTTTATTCTATAAACTACTGACAACATTTCTTCCAAATTCCAAATAAAAATATTGTCATTTAGAGCATTTATTTGCAGAAAATGACAATTGGTCAAAATAACAAAAAGATGCAGTGTTGTCAGACCTCGAATAATGCAAAAGAAAATAAGTTCATATTCATTTTTAAACAACACAATACTAATGTTTTAACTTAGGAAGAGTTCAGAAATCAATATTTGGTGGAATAACCCTGATTTTCAAGCCCAGCTTTCATGCGTCTTGGCATGCTCTCCACCAGTCTTTCACATTGATGTTGGGTGACTTTATGCCACTCCTGGTGCAAAAATTCAAGCAGCTCGGCTTTGTTTGATGGCTTGTGACCATCCATCTTCCTCTTGATCACATTCCAGAGGTTTTCAATGGGGTTCAGGTCTGGAGATTGGGCTGGCCATGACAGGGTCTTGATCTGGTGGTCCTCCATCCACACCTTGATTGACCTGGCTGTGTGGCATGGAGCATTGTCCTGCTGGAAAACCAATCCTCAGAGTTGGGGAACATTGTCAGAGCAGAAGGAAGCAAGTTTTCTTCCAGGACAACCTTGTACTTGGCTTGATTCATGCGTCCTTCACAAAGACAAATCTGCCCGATTCAGCCTTGCTGAAGCACCCCAGATGAGTCCAATTTTCAGCTTTGCCCAACACCTGGTCGTCTAATGGTTAGACGGAGACCTGGAGAGGCCTACAAGCCACAGTGTCTCGCACCCACTGTGAAATGTGGTGGAGGATCGGTGATGATCTGGGGTGCTTCAGCAAGGCTGGAATCGGGCAGCTTTGGCATGAATCAAGCCAAGTACAAGGTTGTCCTGGAAAAACTTGCTTCCTTCTGCTCTGACAATGTTCCCCAACTCTGAGGATTGGTTTTTCCAGCAGGACAATGCTCCATGCCACACAGCCAGGTCAATCAAGGTGTGGATGGAGGACCACCTGATCAAGACCCTGTCATGGCCAGCTCAATCTCCAGACCTGAACCCCATTGAAAACCTCTGGAATGTGATCAAGAGGAAGATGGATGGTCACAAGCCATTAAACAAAGCCGAGCTGCTTGAATTTTTTGCCAGGAGTGGCATAAAGTCACCCAACATCAATGTGAAAGACTGGTGGAGAGCATGCCAAGACGCATGAAAGCTGTGCTTGAAAATCAGGGTTATTCCACCAAATATTGATTTCTGAACTCTTCCTAAGTTAAAACATTAGTATTGTGTTGTTTAAAATGAATATGAACTTATTTTCTTTGCATTATTCGAGGTCTGACAACACTGCATCTTTTTGTTATTTTGACCAGTTGTCATTTTCTGCAAATAAATGCTCTAAATGACAATATTTTTATTTGGAATTTGGGAGAAATGTTGTCAGTAGTTTATAGAATAAAACAAAAATGTTTATTTTACCCAAACACATACCTATAAATAGTAAAACCAGAGCAACTGATAATTTTGCAGTGGTCTCTTAATTTTTCCAGAGCTGTATATATATATATATATATATATATATATATATATATATATATATATATATATATATATATATATATATATAATAATAATAATTATTATTATTATTATTAGCATTTTTGAGTTTTGCAATAAAAATGTTGAAATAAATAATTGTAGACATCTATTTCTTGTAACTTTTTCCTCATCCACAAAAGCAAAACTTTTGATACAAAAGAAAAAATTCTTTGTTTTCTAGAAATTTCTAGAAATTATAAATTCCCTTCGGGGTATGTAAACTTTTGACTACAACTGTATATACAGTCAGTGCTTGGAAATTCTGGCATGTGATTGATTAAAACCTCATGTTAGGACCAAAACTAGATTTAACTATTGCCCTCACATCCTTACACCACCGGGCAAATAGTCTCAGTCTGTCATGTGATTGGTTCACATCACTGTCAGTCCTGCCCCTTCTCAAAGGAACACCCTCCACCAGTCGTAAACAACAAGATAAAAATGTCTGAATGAAAAAACTGCTGAATGGTGATTCTGTGACAGAAAATGAATTACAAAACATACAAACGAAAGAAAAACGTGTGGTATGAACTTCAAAAACATTTTCTGTAATTTATTTATGTTATTTAGTTATTTACTTAGGCTGTATGACAGCTATCTTTAAACAAAATACTGTACAGCCATAAATATTTACGAATATTTGGCGAACCACACTCATAAAACCTATTTTGCTCCAGAAATGTTGGCGACCTGTTGCACTGGTAGTAGTATATTGATTCATTATATGTACAGCACTAAGATATTCGTGCCAAAAATCTTTACGTTTTTTCTTACACGAAGAACGCATAATAAAAGGCTTGCAAATATTTATGGCTTTACAATATATAGTCATATTTACTATCCAACCTTGCCTCTCTTATTATTTTGACTGACTCATATACTAAATAAGTACTGCAGACTCAGCTAATAGTGAAAAATTAAATGCCCCTCGGGAATACTGTTGCTACCTCCAGGGTGCAATTATAGCCCCCTGTCGGTAACAATAGTCTTCCCTCTGGTCAATAATTTTCCACTATATCCCTCTCCAGTCGACATTTACTATATATATACAGTACTGTGCAAAAGTTTTAGGCAGGTGTGAAAAAATGCTGTAAAGTAAGAATGCTTTCAAAAATAGACATGTTAATAGATTATATTTATCAATTAACTAAATGCAAAGTGAGTGAACAGAAGAAAAATCTAAATCAAATCCATATTTGGTGTGACCACCCTTTGCCTTCAAAACAGCATCAAGCATCAATTCTTCTAGGTACACTTGCACACAGTTTTTGAAGGAACTCGGCAGGTAGGTTGGTCCAAACATCTTGGAGAACTAACCACAGTTCTTCTGTGGATTTAGGCAGCCTCAGTTGCTTCTCTCTCTTCATGTAATCCAAGTCAGACTCGATGATGTTGAGATCAGGGCTCTGTGGGGCCATACCATCACTTCCAGGACTCCTTGTTCTTCTTTAAGCTGAAGATAGTTCTTAATGACTTTCGCTGTATGTTTGGGGTCGTTGTCATGCTGCAGAATAAATTTGGGGCCAATCAGATGCCTCCCTGATGGTATTGCATGATGGATAAGTATCTGCCTGTACTTCTCAGCATTGAGGAGACCATTAATTCTGACCAAATCCCCAACTCCATTTGCAGAAATGCAGCCCCAAACTTGCAAGGAACCTCCACCATGCTTCACTGTTGCCTGCAGACACTCATTTGTGTACGCTCTCCAGCCCTTCGCGAACAAACTGCCTTCTGCTACAGCCAAATATTTCAAATTTTGACTCATCAGTCCAGAACACCTGCTGCCATTTTTCTGCACCCCAGTTCCTGTGTTTTCGTGCATAGTTGAGTCGCTGGCCTTGTTTCCATTTCGGAGGTATGGCTTTTGGCCGCAAGTCTTCCATGAAGGCCATTTCTGACCAGACTTCTCCGGACAGTAGATGGGTGTACCAGGGTCCCACTGTTTTCTGCCAGTTCTGAGCTGATGGCACTGCTGGACATCTTCCGATTGCGAAGGGAAGTAAGCATGATGTGTCTTTCATCTGCTGCAGTAAGTTTCCTTGGCCGACCACTGCGCTCACGGTCCTCAACGTTGCCTGTTTCTTTGTGCTTCTTCAAAAGAGCTTGGACAGCACATCTGGAAACCCCTGTCTGCCTTGAAATTTCTGCCTGGGAGAGACCTTGCTGATGCAGTATAACTACCTTGTGTCTTGTTGCTGTGCTCAGTCTTGTCATGGTGTATGACTTTTGACAGTAAACTGTCTTCAGCAACCTCACCTTGTTAGCTGAGTTTGGCTGTTCCTCACCCAGTTTTATTCCTCCTACACAGCTGTTTCTGTTTCAGTTAATGATTGTGTTTCAACCTACATATTGAATTGATGATCATTAGCACCTGTTTGGTATAATTGTTTAATCATACACTTGACTATATGCCTACAAAATCCCTGACTTTGTGCAAGTGTACCTAGAAGAATTGATGCTGTTTTGAAGGCAAAGGGTTGTCACACCAAATATGGATTTGATTTAGATTTTTCTTCTGTTCACTCACTTTGCATTTAGTTAATTGCTAAATATAATCTATTAACATGTCTATTTTTAAAGCATTCTTACTTTATAGCATTTTTTCACACCTGCCTAAAACTTTTGCACAGTACTGTATATATATATATATATATATAGATATGATTTTAAAAAGGAATACTGATGTGTACCAAAAGGTGCAAAATCAAAAAGAAAAAGAAAAAAGGTAATGTAGGTACACAAAATGTGAATAATTGATAAAAACAAACCTATTATATCAGGACTTTTGGACTACAAGTCCTTCTTTAGCTGGATGGAAAAAGCAGTGCATATATAGAGCTTCACTTTAACTACACAATTCTGTCCTCACTCTGAGTTGGCCCTTGCCAATGAAATTTGACATTGTGCATGTAGTGATCAGACTGAAAAGCCACTAATCAACCTGCAATTACCACTTGTGACATCTCTACACAGCGGCCTCTGACAGCTCTAGAGATCTATTTATTGTATCCAAGACGGGCCTCCATTTCTCATGCGGAATAGGCTTTAACTCAGAAAGTGCAAGATCAAAGAGTCAGTCATGAAGTAATTTGACCAGAATTGAATGTGATTTGCAAGCACTTAGTTTGAATTGTGAATGTTTTTTATTGCTCTCTTCCTTTTCAAGAACCAGGAAGATAAGGTTAAAAGCTATAACGCAGCATATTCAAAATCTGCTTTCAACTTACTAGTGCATTTTTTTGTATTTCCTTCTTACTATCTAAAATAGATTCCTTTGATTGAAATCAGATAAACTCTATCAGCTAAATGTGTGAGGTGTCTTAGTGTCAGAATTTAGTTATATTGTTTCATACATTTAAAAAAAAATTGCTGTGCAGCAGAACAGCCTCCAATGTGGTACCATTAACACTGTGTGGTACCTTTCTCTTCTGTTGTGCTACCTGCTAGTATACCCATAGTCACAGCAATCCACACACTTTCAGTAACTACATAGTTGTTACATAGTAAGTACATGTGTACTTACACATAATTACAATATGACTATGCATAGTTACAATGTACAGTACTTAACGTGTAAATATTTTTGCATGACCTATGTCAGTACATAATTGTATCAGAAAAGGGTGAGGGTTAGGCTAAGAGTTAGGGTTCAAGGGGTTAGGGTTATATCATTGTGGCAAAGTGGTTTGCAGTGTACAGGTGCAGGAGTGATGCGGTGCTTAATTAATGTAGCGATTTAGCAAATCATCAACAGCGTTAGCGTTTGTGTTTCAGTAGACATGTGAACACCAGGTCTAAACTGTGCGCAAATTACATAGTCGACTATAAATACTGGTGAAACTTGTATAAGACGCAAATGCGTACCATCAGTATAGTTTTAACAGGAAAGCATTTGTAAGGCAGCGATGATGTTCACAGTTCAAAGGTGAGCTATACATGCTGTAATGAATGACCCCTACTGGCCGAACATTGTATGTGTGCATAAAGACATGATTACAAACCTCGGATTCCCCTTTAGCGAAACTGTAGTGTGTCTGCCTTTGGTACCAGGGGTTGGCGGGTCAAATCCAGACCGTAGTGAATGTAAAATTAATAAAATTAATAATAAATAAATAAATAATAAATAAATAAGCATTACAAGTGGTGCCCAACTAGTGGTACAACTCATACGGGATTGTGCAGTCTCATTGCTGAGTTCAGATATATGCTGCTCAGTTGCTCTACTCTCGAGGACAAGTTTCTCTAAGCAGGGGAAATATGTAATGAATAAGCCTTACTGGCCAAATAGGCACATTGTATGTGTGGATAAACACACGACTACAAACTCCACTAGGGGAATCCCCTTTAGCAAAACTGTAGCGTGTCTGCTTGTAGTGGCGAGGGTCAGCAGTTCAAATCCAGACCGCGTAAGTGTAAACATTAATAATTAATAAAATAATAAAAGCGTTACAATGCCTAACTCAAGGAAAACTCCTGATTCTAAATTTTTCGCTCCCCTGTTGCTCGCTCGCTCAGTAAGTGAAAAAAATATATAAACAAATATTTATGTAACTTAATTTTGCTTATAGCTTTCTTTTTTATTTCGTAAGTGTTCACTGCTAAAAAAAAATGTAGCCTTGCTTGAGGCGCTTGTGTCTTCCTTTTTTTTCAAAATACCCTCCGTTCGCTATCGCAGACGACAGGTCCTCTTAAAGGGAATGCTGATTATTTATTGGTTGTAACCTTACTCCCCCCCACTGTGTTTTGATTGGCTATTTGTGCATTAGCCCACGCGTGAGACCCGACTTCTAAATCTAAATCCTCATTTGCACTATATGCAGGAATGCCCATAATTACATGTTCATCTAAGGCTGAACTGCAAAGAAAAACTGCTGCCGCAAAGCATTTCCTTAAAAAGTCCCAAACAGCATTGCGCTTGTCTAGTACATTTCACCCCAGACTTCCGACTTGTTTGCAACTGGTTTGCAACTATTGCGACAGGCGCAACACTTCAGTACATCTACCCCAGAGTGTTTAAGTTTCAATTAACAGAGGCTGGGCTGTATTTGTATAGTGTTTACATACCAATATATTCACTCAGTGGAACCAAGAACACCTTTCATTATGTGAGAGTCCATGTACCGGATATCACTCCACTTTACCTTGGAAATGTAGTGAGGATTGTGCATGATTTGTGCATCTCTTCCCCTCTCAGGAATACAGCCAAAACCAACAGATGTTCTTCCAGTTGATCGATTTAGAAGAAATGAACCAAGCTCTAGATTCTATTTCTACTGAAAATGTACATAACTCCACCAACACATATATAACCCCTCACCCCCTCTCTCATTACAATGCGCTTTACAAGAAAATATAAGTGCATGGAGATTTTGAATCAGCAGACGACACTCTGTTTTTATTGCAGCTTAATGAAAAAATAAATTATAATCAGACTCAGAGAAAGCTGCTGTGTAGAAATGACTTCATTCTCTTTTTTAAAATTGTATTTCACTATAAGCATCAGGAACATTTTAGAGGAAGCTACGTGACACAGATGGTTCACATGCCTCTGGAGGCCTGGGTTCAAATCTGGAGGCCTGTGTTCCTAACCAATATTTCACAATTTGCATGATCTGAGAGGGAAAGTACTCAAACAGAAAAACGTTTTTTTACATATTTTTACAGAAATGTAACGTTTTTATACAAGTTCAGTTAGTTTTTTTTAAAATAAATTCACCCTACATTTGGGCCACTCAAGCATAAGAACATATTTTATGTTCGCTTGATACACAGATACAGTTTAATCAGCCTTACATGGACAGTCAGAGAGTTGTTGGCATTCACAGCAAGCTAGTGAGCTACTTTTTACATCTGTTGCATAATAATTAATTAGCACTGATTTCGTATTATAAAAAGAGATTCATTCTAAAGAAACGTTACATAAAATACATTTTAAAATGAATGATAGACTAAGCATGTGTGCTATCTTGGTAGACCTCCTGGGTGGAGGGGATGATCCTGAAGCTTCCAGCCTGGATTATATATGCAATAGCTGGAGTACACCCAAGGGCTAGCGTTTATATTGTGTGTGTGAGGTGCAGGTGTAATTAACTCTCTCCTCTAGCCTCTTCTAGCCTGTCAGCTCCACAAATGGAGCTGGGCTCTTTAGCACAGCAGACAGCAGGTCCCTGAACCTAACTGTTCACACTTCTGCAGTATACCATCACTACAATTTCATGTAAAGCATGTAACAGAGAAGCCTAGTTGTTAACTACAGTATGGGGCCCCAGCAGTACATTTCTCAGAGGAAACCGAGCTCAAATGCATAATGAACTACCCTGCATAATTATATACAGCTGCATAAATTCCCAGTAATAAACGCATCATTTCAAGGTGTCCTCTGTTTTACCTTAGGCTGAACTGCTGTGCATTTCCAGAAAAAGGCCTAATGCAATTTAATTTGAGTGGATGTCTGATACACTGTATCGTTCTAGCTTAAAATACTTTTTTGAAACAGGTAAGAATATGATTGCTTGCTAGCTCGCAGCTTGCTAAGTGCTAGCAGTGCTTTGTAAAACTGGCCCTGGGATCCCCAGATTTATAATTTGTGGACTTCCTGCTTGATTTTTCAGTAGTAATAATAACATCCTCCCTTTTCTTGACTATACTTCTGGCATCTGGAATGACCTCAGCTGCAATGCTGAACTTCAGGCTGTGGAGGGGAGGCTCTCTTGGGCATTTAGCTGGAAACCTTTTCATCATGTCTTGCCCCAGAGGCACCCGGTTGCCATGGAAACTGCATCTGCAATCTGGCTTGGTCTATCTCTCTATCTAAACTGTGAGAAATCAACAATTGATATTAGGCGATTATTCTTAGGGGATTTGAGTTTGTCAGTCAATAAATTGTTGCTCTGCGTTCAATAAACACCAAGCCCCAAGGCGGGCTGTTTATAATAGCACATTGCAAAGGACATTTCTGACGCGTTTAACTAAGTTATGGCAGTTATATCAATGTAAATATAAAATTATACATTTTTTTTTATCTGGTTTACTTTAATTCTAAATGATTCTGGGGACAGAGCGCTGACTATTACATTTAAAAAAAAAGTTGATATCCGTTATGTTGTATTGATTTTGTAATTACTAGTGAACATTATGGCACTCTGAGCCCCAACTCCATGTTTAAAAAACTGAAGCAGTCATTTCAGCCTAGTATATCGTATTTTAAACTATTGTTTTAGTAGCACTAATGTACATACTTTACATTTACATTCTAACATTTAAAAGACATTCCATTGAACCCTGATTCTCAGACCCATTCTTTAATAACTCTTTGTTATATAATGCACCTTGAACTCAAATCAAATCAGAAGACCCTAATGCTATTCTACCAAGCTCCTCATCTTGCTGTGTGTACTGAAGATTTTCGAAGCCGAGTTTGAAATGCAAAGTCTAATTATTTGCACAGTTTTAGATTAACAATCAAAGAGCTGCAGAGACAGGGAGAAGGAATGGTATGTTTACAGGCAAAGGATCTCTGAAATGAGCAGAAACTTCCTCCAGTCTAGATATTCACATTAGAAATTGCATTGACAGGCATGCATAAAAAGAACGACCAAAATCTAATAAATGTGTACATACTGCACTTTATAGAATACCAAAATGTGATTATCTGTTTCTGATTTTTTTTTAAAAATATGATTATTATATATTTTATTCTAGCATAAGCAGCACCAAATTCAATTAGTATGATGGAAAGAGTCTTGCTTTTGGAGAGTGAATACAAATATGCATTTTTCAAAAAACAAAATTCACATGACAGGTCAATTTCACCTCATCTGACCCTTTTCAGAGCACTACTATTACATTATAATAATAATAATAATAATAATAATAATAATAATAATAATAATAATAATAATAAACATTAAATCAATGGGAGCTTGGGAGTAAAATAAGATTTAAGTAGGATTTGAGACTCATATAACATAGTGTGTATATATATATATATATATATATATATATATATATATATATATATATATACTTGCTGATGCAGTATAACTACCTTGTGCCTTGTTGCTGTGCTCAGTCTTGCCATGGTGTATGACTTTTGACAGTAAACTGTCTTCAGCAACCTCACCTTGTTAGCTGAGTTTGGTTGTTCCTGACCCAGTTTTATTCCTCCTACACAGCTGCTTCTGTTTCAGTTAATGATTGTGTTTCAACCTACATATTGAATTGATGATCATTAGCACCTGTTTGGTATAATTGTTTAATCATACACCTGACTATATGCCTACAAAATCCCTGACTTTGTGCAAGTGTACCTAGAAGAATTGATGCTGTTTTGAAGGCAAAGGGTTGTCACACCAAATATGGATTTGATTTAGATTTTCTTCTGTTCACTCACTTTGCATTTAGTTAATTGATAAATATAATCTATTAACATGTCTATTTTTGAAAGCATTCTTACTTTACAGCATTTTTCACACCTGCCTAAAACTTTTGCACAGTACTATATATATATATATATATATATATACTTGCTTGCCCCAAATCCAGTACATTCTGTTGTGTTATATAACTAGGGACATGTTACAAACAGAAAGGCGAGCATTACACCCCTGCTGTGCTCTGTCCTGATGCTGTGATGTTGTCACAAGAAAGGAGGTCAGTGGTAATCACAGTCCATTGTAGCAGCTCTATATGATAATAGAAGAGATGGGTGACCTTAGGATACATGTGCAGGTAAAGCCAGGGCTAATTACACGTAAAATGCAAGAGCGACATACATTCAGTATACCCAGATTTTGATTCTCTCAATAACATGTGCTCACCAAAATGGAAAAAAAACATGAACAAGGTACTCTGCTGTTGTGTTCAGTAAAAATCAGACATGTGTTGTGCTTGCACTCCATTTCTTTTATTCTGACATTCAGGTTAATTATTTGCATAACACTTTAAGTGCATGAAACATGGTGTGACATAAGACTGTTCTTGTAGCTTTGATGAAAAGATAACTTGGCTTAATTTATATTCATCTGACATCAGTTTTATTTATAGTGAATATGGTAGGGCAGCTATTACTTACACTCTCAATGGAAGTCTTCATTCCTATATTTAATCCTCTACCAGTCAAAAGATTTTTACGAATGTCACCTGCAAGCTCTGCTGTAGCTCTGGGATGGCAAACAAATAAGTAAGCACAAGAACAAAAGCCAGTCTCCTTTTAGAGCTGATAATACTTTACTGGATACACCAAGAGCATATATATTTTAATTTGGGCATATCATAAAACACTCTTAACCTTTAAAACATGTATTTTATCTAACAGGCAGCACTTTTTGCTTTCCTCCCATTCTGCTTTCCAGCTCTTTCTATTATACTGATGGTAATCTGTACCATACCATTTATATTTCATGAAAAACTGTGCAAAACCTTTAAAAGTTACTGAGCAATCCATTAAAATACAGTTCCCTGTTCTCCCCAGCCACTTTACAGAGCTCATATCATTTCTTGATTACATTTGCTCCAAAAATTCAATTTACCAGTAATAACATAACATGGAAAAAATTATGGGATTCAAAAGATTGCATCGTTTGTCTTCCCGATTGGAAACTTTAATTAAGATTTTGAGTTGTTTTCGCTTTGCTCTCTCCATCTGTAATGAAAGTGATTATATTTTTAACGAGTAAACCAGCTTGATATTTCAATGTCCAGAGACTAAGAGCACAGGAATAAAAATGTGTTCTCTGGAATAGAATTAGTGTTTTTTTTTCTTCTCTCATTTCATTCCAAAGACGCCTGCATGTTTAGCCGTGAGGATATCTAGTGTTGTTTGACCTCATTAACCTCCGACTACCATCCTGTCCCTTCTCTTTCTAACAATCTCCTTATCTCCATAGATTGCCACTCGTTAAGTGCTCGGGATCACTCAAGGAAGATTAAAACCTTAGGACTGACTGTTTGTCACCTCTCAAGAGACAGCAGGATCATCTTCTTGAGAATCTTTCTCTTTGGATGTTTGTTCATTATTAAAGATAAATAAAACCCCAGGCGACCCACACCAAATTGCGCTAGTAGTGACATTTAAGATAATAATTAATTTAAGATCTCCCAGACACTGCTTTTTTGTGCAAATCAATCCCGCAAGACATTTACCAATGTCTTGACCACAGGTTTGACATTTGCCAAACCTGTGGCTAAAGGCTCTTAGTTGAAAGTTTAAACATTAACGATGCATTGCTTACACTGTTCTAGCCCCGCAATGTTATTACTGTTGTATTAAAATGGTCCTTGTTGGAGTGCTTATAGCTCAGCTGTCTCCAGACCTCATTTCCATATCATTTTAGCAACCATTCCTCTCAAGATTGCCAATAAAGATATTCTAAAAGTAAGGTTTCAGAGATACAGGAGCTAGTCCTTCTAATGGACTTGGAGTAAATCAATGACATTAGTGATGTTCCATTTACCAACCTGTTTTATTGTATAATAAACCGCTCCAAGGCAGCATTTCTGCCAGAAGGATGCATCTAGGAGGTTTTCATCCATATGAGATATGTATTAGTTGCATCCCCGGGTGTATTATCTTTTCATTATCAAAGAGGTATTTCT